>JALPCB010000212.1:0-31855 GCA_026538395.1 Cryptococcus sp. GC_Crypt_3
GCCCTCATCATCATCAAGAGCTATAGGCTCTTTGTCTCGGCTGGACTGGGGGTTCACACTTTTCGACCATAACGACGGTGTTGCGAGGATCTGCGCGAATGCGAGGCGCATTAGTCTCTACATTCACTACGTGTGAGCCAGCACTGCTGCCTACTCACCCGCCGGACGAGCTCTTCGAATGCTTCGGTCACATGCTCGCGAGTCTTTGCGGAGCATTCTAGCATGTCGATGTGTCAGCGCTGCATCTCGAGCCTATCGATGGATGGACGTAGACGGTACTCACCGATGAACAACGCTCCCATGCGCTGAGCAAATGCTTCGCCTTCCTCCGTGGTCACTTGGCGTGAGAGCTCCTATATGTAACAACAAGCTCAATCAGCATTCCTGCCGATGTAGACTCTCTACCGGATCTTGCGATGCGTGCTGCAGGACTAGATTGGCTGGTGGTCACGCTTACCTTGTCAACTTTGTTGCCCATGACCAACTTGACCACCTCCTCGTTGGTGTACACTTCCATCTCCTTGAACCACCGTGTCAATTCCTCAAAGGTCTGGCGTGACGATACGTCGTATACTACATTCAAGGGCTTTCGTTAGCTAGCTGATCGTCTGGGTACGAGCATGAAATGGAGCAGAACTGACCAAGAACGACGCCTTGAGCTCCGCGATAATAGCTCGACGTCAGGGAGCGAAACCGTTCTTGTCCAGCGGTATCCTATCATCAAGCATCAGCGCCGAATCGTCGTAGCACACAGTGACACAACAAGCAGGCAGAGATGAGTCATGCGATGAGACCGACTCACCCATATTGACAATTTGTATTTCTGCCCATCTAGCTCTATACTCTTCACTTTAAAGTCCACACCTATGGTCGCTGCCGTCTCTTCGTCCGATAAGAACTCGTCGTCTGTGAATCGCAGTAGAAGAGACGATTTGCCTGAGAATGAAAGTGATCAGTTCCTATTGCTGTATGATATCGCTGTATTCAATTGAGGACATGACAGCACTGTACGCACCGACGCTCGAGTTGCCTATCAGCAGTAGTTTCAGGTTCAGCCCTGATGGATACGCAGAGCTCATGCTGAGCTATGAAGTCACTCGACGTTTGCGGATATCAATGAGATAGTCGGTATATGTATGAGGTGTAATCTGTATCAAAGGGAATCAGTACATGGAACGAGTGAAATGCGATAAAGAGGCGTGAGTGGCAAACTGCTCGCTCAGTAGCACTACAAACAATAGACGGACGAAAGTGGCGTTTGTTTGAAACATGACGCCTTCCAGCTTGCGCTGCACGGCACGGTACCCCACCATCACTGTGACGAGCCTGACTCGCTCCGCTACGTTCCGTCACAGCCTTATTCGAAGGCTACGAGTGCGTGAGCCAGCACGATCTTCGCCCCATGCGTAGAAGATCCTTTGTTCAAGGTTCATCGTCCGCGGCGCCTTCTCGCAGTGTAGTATCGTAGTATCTGTCAGCTTCTTGGTGCTGCTCCATTCTGAGTGCTCCACAACGGGTCGGCCTCATGCAGCTGAGCAGACACATAAGGCCTCGACTGTGTTACCTCTTTCGGGTTCGACAAACTTAACGAAGAACCGGTACACAACGAGCTCACAGCAATGTCCAGTACAGACAATGACACGCGCAAGAGACCTAGCGAGTACGATTTCTTCAGCGACTTTACCATGACTGTATCGGAAGAACAGTTCCAGGAGTTCCTTGAAGGTACAGGCTCCAAGGGGTCAGAGCCTATGTGGCGAGCATACTTTGCACACCGTCTCGAACAGCCCGAAGAAGTCTCTCAGAAGCAGAAGTAGAAGCGGAACCTTCCTCCCCCTCGGAACAACCGCAAGAACAAGAGCCATCATCTCTTTCAGAGCAGTCCAACAGGCCGGAAACCCCGTCTCCGTCGCCTTCATCCGCAGAGGTAAGTTCTTGCCTGGAGAACGAACTTGGATCTGATGATTTTCTAATGTACTCATGACAGTCGAAATATCCTACTTCCCCCACGTCATCCATTCCCCCTTCTTCACCCAGCTCTCCCAACTACCTCCGAGTCAAAGCACTCGAAAACTCAGCGTGGAATGCGCACATCCAGCAAGACTCGACCGCAAATCCCCGCCGCTCCAACACTTTCTGATCGACTTGAGGATCAGCGTGTTAGCGTGATTCGTCTTTAGTCTGTTCATAGTGTGGTGGCTTTCGGAATAAAAGTACCATATACATATACTTGATGGATTCGATGCTGTGAGATGCGCTTGGTTTATGCTCTGGCGGTCACGATACCGTCTTGAGTAGCGCGAAAGATCCTGCTGTGAATGACGATGCGCTGTAAACTTTTCATCGATACTGCGCAGTGGTAGCACTCACAATATACACAAGTTTTGCATAGGTTGATGGTCGTATGAGATACAGCCAAGCTCATGACGACGGTATAGTAATCAAGATATGGAACAGGATGAGGGATACGATTATGGAAGAGCTGATGAACAAGCGCGACCTCAGACCTGCTGATGGGGCGCACTCTCCTATAATCGATCGAGCAGAATGGACCTCCATCTTTATCGACACTTCTCCTTCCTTGCGTAGCAGTTTCCTATTGCGCAACCCTTGTGCTGTTCAGGCAGTCCACTTGATCTTCCGACCCAATGGAAGATACTTCCTAAACCTGATCTCGAAGATGTCCACCCCGCCCCCAACGAGCACCTCATGGGCCCAGTACGCAGTCCGAGCCCAGGCGAGACCTTTTGGGTCATCCTACACGGTTCTGCATTAGCACTTTGTGCACCTCGGTCTCCCGCGAACCGATGAAAACCCACTTGTAGCTCCGAATAGTAGATATCTGCGATGAATAATAGTCCTCTCACCCGCGCATCTCCACCAGCTGCAGGCAGTCGTTCAACGGTACGACCATGCGTCGATTGCTGTGACCGAGTAGCGAAGACCGTACCGAGGCTTTCCAGTCCCTTACGCTCAGCCTAAGAATATGGAATCAGCTTGCATCCGGGCTTTCCCTCTCACCTGAATGGCTGCTTGGGGATCGAAGTGAGAGTTATGATCCGCAATCATTCGATAGATAAAATACAGCTCGAACTTCATACCGTCCCTTCCCGGGCCGTCCGTGCCGTCCACCTTCACCATGAATGCTTCCATATCCCTCAACGCCCTTCTGTTAGCAGCGACAGCCGCGGGACCCCTCAAACCTGAACAAAGCACCGCGTGACTCTTGCTATTGAGCGGCGGAAACTCCTCCTTCATCAAGAGTGCCCTCTTGCCAGTCGCAGCTGCGTCCGCTTTTTCCGCGAGACACAACGGGCAATCGCAACTGAACCCCAACGCCGTTGCTCGCTTCTTGCGTTCGTCGTACGTCGCATCGAAGTAGACGTAATTGTTGTTTAGTTCTGCGCCTTTCGGCAAGTCGTACAAGGCTCTCATGACACGAACCTACAAGGAACATTAGCGCCTGCGCAATACCACAGCCTTCACTCACTTCACCCCAATCGCTCATAGAAGTATTCACTAAACAAGAACGTTGGCTTCCTTGCTCACGGAGAATAAGCCATAGGCGTTGACGGCAAGCGAGCCGGATATAGCGTTGACATCGATGCGGACTGGCACTTCGATTGCAGTCAACATTTGCTCTTCATTGGCGATGGGGTTCGGTAGAGTGAGAGTGTTGAAGATCGCTTTTTGGTCCAACATCGGACCTGCCCAAAGTCGAGCTCGGCCAGGACTATCGAGCAGCGAATCCACCGCTTTGGTGATCGCGACGACATGCGTAGTCTTGTACATGCTGTCGGTGGCAAAGTTGCTGCAGATGAGGCCGACCTTTTGAGCTTCATCCGGAAAGCCCGCATCGAGAGCTTTGGAGACGACAAGAAGTTCGCCTGCTTTGACGTCTTGGGTCAAAAAGAGGTCTTATCCTCTGCCACTGATGTTGCGGATGTCCACGGGGCCAGTATAGTCGGCAATCTCGATATCGGGTGTCCGAGTCGCATGCATGTCGTTCCACAGCTTTTGCCAGTCGTACTTTCCGCTCGTGCTCTCGGCGCGTCTAGCGACGAGTTTGAGTTGCAGGTCCTGTGCCTCTGGGATTGCGAGGGCGATGCATTGTTCGAGGCGTCTACGGGCATCCTCGAACAGGTGTAGGCCGTAAGCACCCATAGCGAAACGCCATGCGAGGCGTTTACGTTGACCGTGGGTGGAGCGAGAGGTGCGACTGCAGGAGCATCCATGATACGCTGGGCGACCAAACAATCACGATAGGCGTGGCCGTGCTGTTTGAGTGAAAGATATGCCTGTGCTCGATTGAGCAGGAGTACGAACCGGGTCAATCCACGCTCTTCCACGATGGGGTGGACGAGGGCGGCGGTGTAGTGCCGCATTGCTTGCTGAGGTATGTCAATTTGGGCCTCGTTATGTGACTCACCAGATATTGTTTCTTTCTGAATGCCTCATTGCCCCAACCCTTCATTGTGGTCCAAGGCAGCTCTTGATGCAACTGGCAACGAGGTGAGTCGGGATCATTGATGTAAGACTCACCGTAGCCCCACCAAGCCACCGGATCTCTTTGGCCAGGCTACTCTGGCCATGAAGCGGCACCAGGTCTGACGGGACATCAACACGGAGACCGCTTCCGGTCGTAGTATACTTGAAATACGGCTCTCGAAGTGTAAAGACAGCTCCAATGGGGTACAATCCGCAGAGAACGACTTGCGGTATATTCCAAACGGAGCCAGGAGTGGGGTTCGTGATCGTCAGAGGTATCGAATTGCCTCCAGGATCCTCGATCCAACTATCCGATGTCAGCTGGGAGATGACGCAATATGCGAGACTCACAAGGTTATTCCGGCATTGACCACAACTTTAGTGAGTATGCGGCATAAAAGCACCTTGCCTAAGTGAATGGAGAGGATCAGTAAAAGAGAGTATCTTACGAAATCGAGACTTACCGTCATACCTCTTAGGGCAGGAGAGGTCTTGTAGAGTGATTGTTTGAAGCGAGTTCAGTGGGCGGGTCGAGCAGTACGTTGGCCCTCCCAATTGGAAATAGAGAAGACGACACGGGGTCGGGTTGAGGCTAGCCCACCAGGCGGCTCGGGCTTCGACGGTCTGCAGTGCCAGTTCTCGTTGAGGTATTTGGTGCGGCTCGGCGTGTTTAATCACGGCAACACAGTTCCTCTGCGGTCGTCCGAGCCGCAAATCAGTTATTAAGATTGACCGAAGGGGGAAAAAGAAACCCGCCTCGTGTGTGTCTCGAACTTTCTCAAACGTCCGCATGAGAGTAGCGTGAAGGTTCCCAGGTAGAGTGTTGCGCAGATCTATAACCCGCGCTTGTTGCACATCGATAAGGCCCTGGCTGATGGCGAGATGATGGCGAAAGACATCTCGGACCCTTGCGGGAAGATTGTCCACGCCGTCTAGCAGCTCTGGGAAGTATACCAATTCTTCCATGGCCCCGCTGAAGAACGAAGGAAAATCTGATCGACACATTGTCAGCACGATGTTTGGCACAAATCGATGTCAACCTACGTGTCAAAGACGATGGGATCGGGCTTCAAGAAAGAGCGTGCGCGGCGGAAGGTCTGAATGGGAAGCAAAGGGTACTGAGATGATGAATGAAGCAAGAGAGAAGGTGTGCGAAGTATTGGAGCTGAATGATCATTCAAGGAGACTCGCAAGTGGGAGATTGCACACACACACATGCTTAAACACGCGTTTGCCTCGACCATCCTTTGGCATGTAAGGTACGCAGTGATCAACGTCATTGTCATTGTCAAGGTGAGCCCTGTTGTCGAGGACGATCATGTCGGGTGATGTCGAGAACGTGAGGTCATAGTCAGTACGTCAAGGGAAACTATTAGAAGAATTGTGTCGGTGATGAGTGGAAGTAAGCCTAGAGGTCGCTAACAAAGTGGCCTGCTACTACAATCAGCAGTGAGACGCCCGCTATTAGCCGCTTTTGCACGATTAAGTGCTGAGCCCTTCTACTCTTGGACTGTAACACAGCATATACCCTAGATTGCCATATAACGTGTCAATGTATCAGATCAATCCCCTCTCCCGCGCCTCGCGCAGAGCTCTCCCCCGCGGACCAGGGGTAAGCAGCGCATGATGTATCCCAGACCTATACCGCTCCCGCGCCGTGTGATACGTATCAGTCAGCGTCTCTCCGGACGTCCAGCTCGATACGCTCAGTCTCGATGATGCAGCGGAATCGAGCCGATAGGGCGGTTCATGTCGATGTCTCTGCGACATTGCCGGTTGCCGCGTGAGTGGGCTTTTGGGTGGAGGGATGTGCGATCGGGCCTTTTGCGCTGGTTGGGGTAATGTTTTCAGTACGGCTAGTGCATTGGCTCGAACGTCGGCCATCCTACAGGAAGCGGACGATCAGTAAGTTGTTTTAACGCAGAAAACAAAAAGGGCCTCACCGTAATCGGTAGGCTGGCGGAGTCATACCCTTTCCGAAAGTCTTGTTGACGTGATTGGAAGATAGTAATGCGATAACGATATTGACTAGGTGCACGGGTATGGTGCTGAATGCTGCCGTGGAGAAGACGTGAAGAGCCTGACGCTCGAATCGGGTCCACTTGGACTTGCACCCAGGCAGGGTGGTCCGGGGATAACACTTTTTCGAATATGTAGCGTCGTCTGAGATAGTACGATGGATCAGAGGTGGGCGGACAAGCGTGAGCGGAAGAGAGACTGGTTGCACGTACGGAGCGGGTTGTAGTAACCGCAGCATTTGAGCGAGTTCTGAATCAAAAGTCGCTCCTCGTCGTTCAGGAATTGACTCCAGGCTTGATTCAACTTGCGGTCGAGCTGCAAAGCACCCCGCTTGTAGGACGTGTAACCGACAAGGCACATTGACAGTAGTGTAGGCCAGAGAAGGAGATTGTAGAACGCTAGTATGGGCCGAGAGTTGAGTATGACGCCCGTGAGTCCGACGAGCGACGAGAAGATGCACAGTAACGATGTGAGAGTGAGGTCTGGGGACGTATGAGCTTATTTACCTCTCGAAGAAGAAAGTACGCACATATCACAATGTCGGCGTCGGAAACTATCGTCACTTCGCTGTTGGGGTTGACTGACCATCAGCTCCGGATGGCTGTATTCGCTTACCTCGGAACAAGATCAATAGAGCCCAAGTTAGTCCCGCCAGTCCGTACCCAAATACCTTTCTTGAGTGGTGAGTGCGTGATTCCATAGTCGTGCGAGGGTCACTCACCACTAGAGTAGACAGCAGAAGAGGCCATTTGTACCCTGTCCATCCCTCCTTCTTTCTCACTCCCTTTCGCACAGGTCCCGGTGCAGGGAACTTGTGCGTCAGTTTCTCGCTTAACGAGGCTGTGGACCCCTTGGCAAGGGTGCCATCGCTGCCCTCCCCGCCGAAGGCCTTGAAGAATGCCGTTGGGTAGAAGGGTACAGGCAAAGTCGCGCATGTCGAATTCGAAGTCGTACTTTGGGACGAGCGTGAGGAGATGAAAGAGCGAGTGGATAGTGCGGGAGACGACGGGGTACTTCCAGAGGAGCGAGCACGTCTTGAGAATGGGTTGCGTAGTGATTTCAAACTTGATAAGACAGAGTCTGGCCGCTTCTCGCGAGGAGTCGCGGGCAATGATGACCCGACAGTGCCTTCGCCAGTACGCCCAGATATGCTGGAGCCAGAGGACACTATGCTTGGCGGACCGCTATGTCGACCTCGCCTGTTGTCCAGAGGTAGAGGCGGAACAGGCCGATCCCTGCTGTTCCTGGGGAACAAGTGTAGATCGGCGAAACTATCTCTGCTTGCCCTACTTGTCGCGCAGTACGGTTTCGGATCCGTCCGATGCCGCCGAAGAGCCGCGAGAGACGCATCGGCATCTTCAGCTTCGACTCTGTAACTCTCATCATTGGATTGAGACCGTATAGCAGGCGGCGCATGCCGCGTTGCATGTGTAGGGCTGAAACCTTCAGCGCCTGAGGGCACAAGTCGGATCGTAGGGTTCGGATACGCTTGCGGATCGAAGCGGCTTGGTACGGAGGGTCCGGAGAAGGGGGACGGAATATAATACCTCTCAAAAGGGTCGTTGTAGCCTGTTCCAAAGCCCAGACCTCTTCCATTCCGTGCCGCTTCGCTCCCCGGCACTGTGATGTATGGAGATAGCAGTGCTGGCGAGTACGGGATGTCGGGCTGCGGTAAAGGTGAGTTGGGATTAGGCGACCTTCGGCGCAGTCCAGCATTGTCAAACGACATGACGTTCCGGTATGATCGAATTGCATGATGACAGCGTGTAGTGAGGATGAGACTTAAGCATCACTCTGGGTGCATTCGCTGCGAGAAGGTCAGTGATCAGTGAGAACGACGCAGCCACGTCTGAGTGCAGATCCGGGCCGACGCGACGCGCCATGCCAGCCGTCGGAACGTGTCTGCTCATGACTGAGACATGATGTCAATAACGACCCGACCCCACTAGAGCTCGAAGTCTGGATCGACTGGACGTGATGCCGAACAAGTTCACGAACGAGGAGGGCAACAGGGAGATGGGGACAGGAGAGGTTGCACGTGATTGCCATCTCTAACATGTTGGTTAGTCACTGCAGTACATACACTGTGATGTCAGCGGGGTCTCCGGTCGACAAGGGGAGACATCATTCACCGACTATGACTATATATAGTGGTGTACTCCGTGTCTCTTTCTCTGCAGCTTGCAGCACATCACAGCAATATGACGAAACTAGACGATGACGCCGTGCACGACGTGGAGATTGGTATTGTGGGGAGTGGGAGTATGGGTTCGGTGAGCCGCTTTCCACTGAGAACAACGGTTGAGGTGACCTATGTCTGACTTTCTGGTCCCAGGGGATGACGCTGTTGTTCTCCTCGTATGGTAGTCGAATCGGATTTTACGATTACGAAGAAGACGCAGTGAAGGGGTTACTCGAAAAGGCCAAGGAGGACGAGACGACCGACGAGAGCCTCGTGCATGGCTTCACGTCTCTGGACAAACTCATCAAGGCATTCCCTAAAGGCTCAGAAGGAGAGAAGAAACCACGTATCCTTGTGCTCAGTCTTCCCCACGGTCCACCCGTCGATGGCATATTGGATGAACTCTTGCCCCTCCTCGACAAAGGCGATATCATCATTGATGGAGGGAACGAGTGGTGGGCAGAGACGGAGAGGAGACAAGCAAAGGCCAAGGAGAAGGGTATCGAGTGGGTGGGGATGGGTGTCAGCGGAGGATGTGAGTGGTACTTGACCGACGTCGACTCGCATTGACCAGCTGGCACACTCATAGACCAGTCCGCTCGCTGGGGACCGAGCATGAGCCCAGGGGGGTCGAAAGAAGCGTGGGAACACCTCAAACCGCTATTGGAGAAGTGGTCCGCGAAGACAGGCGACGGAGAGCCCTGCGTCGCTTACATCGGCCCAGGCGGAGCGGGGCATTGTGAGTATCTCTCTGAGCTGATATGAGTGAAACTGCTGACGTAGAATGAAGATGTCAAGATGATCCATAATGGAATTGGTGGGTACCTTCACTGCGACCAAACTACTGACTTTTTCTCTCCTAGAACATGCCCACCTATCCATCCTCTGCGAGATCCGCGGCCTGCTACACCATCAACTTGGCTTCTCCAACGATGACATCTCGGATCTGTTCCAATCTTGGTACAAGTCTGGCCCTCTTCGAGGCAATTTCTTGATCGGTATTGGCTTCAAAGGACTAAAGTTTAAAGAGGGAGACCACATCAAGGACAAAGACGGCATCGTAGAGGGGATGGAGGACAAGGTCACGCAAGACGTCGACAAGTCAGAGGTGAGCAATCCCGCATCATGTCATCTTATATGCTGACTAGTTCGCAGGGCACAGGCACATGGTCTGTCAAGGTAGGCTAAAGCGCCACTCACACGTCTCCAACGCTCATATGCGGAACAGGAAATCGCCGAGCGACACGTCGCTGCCCCCGCCATTGCCGCTTCGCACCAGCTGCGTATCATATCCGCCGACAAGCTGGAACGTGGAAAGGTAGCGGACAATCTCAACTTGCCGCAACCGTCGAAAGCGAAGGAGGCTGAACTCGACGGCGCCGAGAAGGAGAAGCTGTTGAAGGCTATTCACGATGCCGTTTATGGTGCTATATTGGGTGCATTTGTACAGGGCTTCGAGGTTAGTAGCAGACGAGCGGTCTGCGCGTCTTCGCTGACACCGCGCAGATCATCACCAAGGCGTCGCAAGAGCAGGCAAGTGGATTGTGCGCGAGTTTTGGGCTGTATTGACCGTGAGCGTAGAAATGGGGTATCTCTCTGGCGACATGCGTCAAGATCTGGCGATCGGGATGTATCATCCAGTCAGGTGGGTGCCGAACGTTATGTGCGAGAACGCCCCTGACTTGGGCTATATAGACGCAATTGCCGACTTCTTGCTGCCGCTCTTTGAGCGCTTCCCACCTTCCGAACCGCTCAACTTGCTCAAGGACATACCTGAGATAGGTCAAGAGCTAGCCAAGTCGTACGAACCCATGAAGAAGGTCTATGGCATCGCCGTGGAGACCGACGCCGTCGCTCCTGCCATAGGAGCGACTCTTGAATGGCTCAAAGCTGTCGGAGGGAGAACCCTGCCTACGCAATTTGAGGAACTCGAGTTGGACTGTAAGCGAAACACATCTGCAAGCAACGTCATACTGATTCGTGGCGTAGACTTTGGCCATCACAACTATGACCTCAAGGGGAAGGCGGAGAAGGGTCATGAGAAGGGAGAGTTCCATACTGAATTCGCCACCAAGTCGGGAGTGTAAGCGACGAACGAGTCTTTGTAGCGATATGCATAATGTACATGATGTTTTGTCTACAGTATCTACTCAAACACCCACCCCGGTACCTCTGGCAGCTTTGCCCATTCCTTCTCCCATCCTTGCGCCTCGCCGTCCGTCGCCGGCAGACCAAAGACAGCCGTCGCAAGCCATGTCTCGCCAGCCTCGATCGTGCCCAACAGACTCGGCAGGATACCCCGTGAGAAGATGACGTTGGCGTTGGGATCGATTTGTACGAGCGAGCCTTGTCTCGGCTTCTTGTTGTCGTTGATGAGCACATCGCTCACGCCCACAGCGCCACCGATGGTGACGGCGCGAGACCACCCGAGTTCCTGATTACCGCCCGCGCTCATCAATCCTGAAAACGCCTGGATGAGTGCTCGGCCATCTGCGCCTTGGCCGTAGGTGGCCCAGCCGGCTTCGGCCGTGTCTAGTCGTCGGCCGCTGGTGATCTTGTGGACTCGCAGGTAGAAGTTTGGCGAGGTTTCCTGTGGCGGGAGAAGCCACGTCTCGACTTCCACGTCCTTCCACGGTCTCCATTTCGACCTCAGGTGCACTCGGTCCGTACCTCGTCCGAGTAGCTGCGCATCAATAGGCTTTCTTCTCACGCGCCACGTCTCCCCGTCCGCCTCCTCCACGCCGTCCGAAGCGTCTCTAAGCGCGATCATTGAATCGGGGGATAACTGGCCCAGATCCATATCGCCCGTAGGACAGCTGAACCCGAATGCGGAAGAGTACGAGAACTTGCAGTACTTTGCTGGTCCGTGTCGCATGGCGTAGTGAGGTGCTTGCCCAGATGAAAGTAAGAAAGTGTGTCCGCCGTGGCGACACATGATGTGTGATGGGTCAGGGAGCGCTTTGAGCAGTGGGAATAGATCGGTGGGCCAGGGTTTCTCTTCTGATGTCCAGAAGGGGTGAGACGCAGGCGCGGTAAGACATAGGAACGCCTTCATGCACCAGTATGGAGAGCCTGGCGCATTGCTTTAGCTACTAGCGCTAATAGAGAACACCGAACGTGCAAAGGAGCACTTACCTGGGGCGTTGTAGTTCTCGGTCATATTCACGCAGTCAGTCCTGTATCCTATTGTCAAGGTGCTGTCGCTCCGGAATATGTCTCGCGCATCATTCCAATAGCGCAAATGACGCAGGACCATTCCTTTCAGATGACCCCATGTCAAGGGCGCAGCGGGTTCAACGTCGGTCGCGGCCATGGCGGAGATGGTAGCGATGACGGCGAATCGGTAGATCATGGATCGGCCAAATGGGATCGCGGCACCTGCGATATCAGCAATGACCATGATAGTGCGAACTCACCATCGTCAGAGAAATAGTAGATAAAGTCAAAGACGAAATCTCTTGCGCGCTGCCTGTACTTCTCAGAACGTTCGGGGTCTTCTTTCCCATTGAGCTACTCGAGTCAGCGCCAGAGATTGATCTGTAGCTTACCTTGGCGTAGATAAGCTGAGCGACCTGAATTGCAAAGCTGGAGCTGTAGTAGTCGAGCTGCTTGACGTCTTCTGGTCCATCCCCGCTCCAGCCTGCCGAACCCGCTGCGTCCCCCGTGGGAGGATGGGCGTCGCGCTGAAATTCTTCGAGACGAGCGAGATCCCGCGACATCTGCTCCGAGTTGAAGTGCGACGATCCTATAGTCCGCAAAGCGAGGTTGGCGAAGACGCGGAACCAAAGCCAATTGGCTGCATTGGCTCGTTAGCCAACTGCATTGCCAGATTATGCTTATGCTCACTGTCAGGCATTGGCTTGCCGATGCATGATTGCAGAAAGTTTGAAATGTCCTCTTTGGCTTTGGGGCTTTGGTTCTGAAGCTGCCTGTCAGCTTTGTGAAGTAGAGGATTCAGAAATACGTACGTGATAGAAGACATCTGGCGCAGTAGCGATAGCATAGCTGAGAGGACTCATCTCCACCATTCTCTGATCCTTGGCCATCGCGTTACCCCAGTATTCCTCGCCGTTCGGATCAGTCCCCGAGGCAAGACCTCTGACCCATCGCTCAGCACCCTCATATTGGCCACCTCCAGCAAGGAGCGATGCAAGACCCCATAGTGGCCGAGCAAACGCTTCGAGCGCTACGGCCTTCACGTCATAGTGCGTGGCCGTACTCCCGATGTCGATCAGGGCACCTCCCGGCGACGTGTGAGATGCTAGTGGGTCAAGCACTGATGCGTGGTCATTCTGCATCAGCCGTACTTCTATGCTGCAGCTCAGAGCACGAGGGCCAACGCTTACAGCTTATGCACCCCTTGACAACGTCCTCGCGGGTCTTGTAGGGATTGTCGAGAAACTCGTTGGTACCGAGCAGCATTTCGAGTGATCGCCTTGGGTCTAGTGTCAGCCTATCGATGTATCAGTAGACGGCGTTGGACGTTCCGATGTCTGCATGTACTCGAGCACCTGTGCGATATCGTGCAGCTGAAACTTACAGACGATGCAATATGCGTTCATTCCGGCCCGGTGTGATCCGGTCGAGTACAACCACGTGGCACCTGTCCTGATTGACCGTAGCTTGTTATTGACCGGCGCGCAAATGACCGGATGCGCCGGTCAATCTTTCGTTGGCAAAGCGGCAGTTGACCAGTCATCCTCCACTTCTTTGATCACTTACGTAGTGAGAAATACAACTTTCTCCCATCCATATCACACCCTATACCACTTGTGCATACAGCGGAGAAATGGTGCGAAACAATCAGCATGAAGATAACGAGAGCACAACGCTACGTGTGGCGGGAGGGGAGCAAAGCAGTTATGGCTCGACTGCAGTGGACGATGTGGAGAGTGCCAGCACAACAGAGAGCGTAGAGGGCCAGGTGACCCCGCTGAATATGGGTCAGATCGTCTTGCTGAGCATGGCGAGGATCTCCGAGCCTGTGAGTTGATCTTCAGATCATCTCGAAGGAGAAAGACTGACTGGATGAACAACTTGCTAGTTGACTTTTGGCATGCTGTTCCCTTTCATCCAGCAGATGATCGTTGACACGGGAGAAGTAGCAGTGGAGAACGTGGGATACTCCGTAGGACTGGTCGAGATCTCCTTTTCCATCACTCAATCGCTATCTCGTGAGTTGAGCGTGTCTCTGGCGTCCCTCTTTCTAATAGTCGCTTTCGCAGTGATCTTCTGGGCGCAGGCGGCAGACAGGTGGGGCAGGAAACCAGTCCTACTAGCTTCCCTCTTCGGTGCTTTATCGTCCACAGCACTCTTCGGCTTCAGCAAACATGTTTGGCAGATGTACGCTTGTCGGTTCCTAGCAGGCATCTTTGGTGGGAACGCAATGGTTATACGAACGTTGTTCACGGAGAATTGCGACTCGACCAACCAGGCAATAGCGTAAGTAGCTGGATATTCGTGCCGACCGAGCAGCGACTGATCTCATCACGCCCTTTGCAGCTTTGCCTACTTTGCTTTTGCCGCGAACATGGGAACACTCCTCGGTGAGTCGCCCTGACACCGCTCACTTCCTCTCTACATATGCTTACAGACTCGTAGGACCGACGGTGGGCGGCTTCTTCGCTAATCCGGCCCAGCAATGGCCGAGCGTGTTTGGGCATATCAAGCTATTCGTCGACTACCCTTACAGTCTACCAGGACTGGTTTGCGGTGTCTACATCTTACTGTCCATGATATTCTGCTTCATCTGGCTCGAGGAGGTGAGTCCTCGCCATAGTGTACCTTGCTTCTGTCCTCTGAGCTGATTGACAACAGACTCGACCGGCCGAATGCGACAACCCGATGCCTGTAAAATCGATCCTCACGCGCAAGATGATTGGCATGCTGGCCATCTTTGGCTGGACGGTCACTGTCGCCTTTTCCCAATCCGCCCTGTTCCCCTTGTACTTGTTCACGCCAGTCGCACTTGGAGGCCAGGGCAAGACTCCGCCCCAAATAGCAGTTTTTGGCGCCGCGGCCAGTCTTTCTCAAGGCCTCTGGCTCCTCATCGTCTTACCTCGACTAGATAGATGGATCGGCACCAAGAGGACATTCACATTGGTATCCATCGCCTTCCCACTGGTCATGCTCTTGCCTATCATCGCCAATGCTTTCGCGCGCGGGCACGAGGGCGTCTGGGCTCACGTCGTGCTCGCAATCTACGTCTCCATCGGCACGTCCTGCAACATGACTTTCAGTGAGTACCTCATCACAACGAACACTTCTTGCTGACATCATGCAGCATCGGTACAGCTCCTGCTCAACTCTTGCGCCCCGCCAGCGGCCATCGCCACGGTCAACGGTATCGCCGTAGCCATATGCGGCGTGGTCAAATCCATCTTTCCCGCCGCCATCAACGCGTCCTTTGCCCTGTCAGTCTCCGAGCAGATCCTCAAAGGTTACCTCGCTTGGATCATCATGGCTTGCATGGCGGCTGGAGTGTTCCTTTGCAGCTTGTATTCACCCGACGATAAACGGCCCGGAAGCGTTGCGGCAGCCAAGAAAGTGGTGCTTGAGGCTGAAGGAGAGGAAATCATGGAGAGTGGGCGGTTCTGATATATAAACATAGATTTGACAATGCATCTTACACTATCTACCACCAAGATTGTTTCGGATTGGTATCTGTGGTAGGAAATTGAGCAGGAAGATTCATGTTTGCTAAAGGACTCGAGTCGTTGTCTGTTTTAAGTATCAGCAACGACTCAGGATAGGCGGGACTTACCGAGTGGGGGAAAGGGGAACCACGCGTCCAGGCTGTACCCTTGGTCGGCGATGCCATTGAGGACGTTGCCCGTGTCCATAGTCTGCTTATGTCAGCCTCAGAAGTCTACTGTAGGACTCACGAAGCTTGGACCGGCATTTGCAGAAGTGCCTGTATTCGAAAACAAGTGCTCCGCATAACCAAAGTCGAGTTGCGATGATAGACCTGAAGGGGATATAGACTCGAGGTTGAAGGATACATCCGGGATCGCCCCTTGGGTGCCGGCTACAGTCAATGGTGAAAACGCCGAAGTCCACGCAGAGGATGGATCGGACATTGACGGTAATGGAATTGCCTGTTTGGTGGGCGACGGCAGACGCGACGGTGCTCTCGACGATGGAGGAAGGACCCGGTCGTGTCGCGCCTTCTTGATGACATCGCGTAGAAAGTGGGCGAATTGGAATCCGGGGACTGGCCGTCAGCGCGAGTAGCCAACAGGTAGACTCACCCTGTGCGAGCTTCTTGGCCACCTGCTCCACATCTCGTCCAATTTGACGCAGGTTGACGGCTTCAGGCACCAAAGTAGACATGCGAATAAGGAATCTTGCGGCATAGGCGATATTGTAGTCTGGAATGTTAGTTGTGATCTTGCTTTGGTCAACGTACGAGTCAAAAGATTGGCTGCAGAATACGTCAGCTAATGTCGTATTCGACGCGACTCACCAAAGCGGAAGTTCTTTGTGTATTGCTGGCCATGCAGACACATATCGACGAGGCGATGGGCCATCCGTCCTGCCTCCTGCAGCCATTGACGGCGCTCATCCGACAACAATGTGACATCGCGCCGGCTCCGGACGCCGTGGAGCAGATACGAATTGGACCAGAGGCTACGACATTTCAGCGTTGATTTTCGCGTTGATTTCCGACAGCGAGCAGCGAAAACTCACAAGGATCCAGCGTGTCCCGTTATCACTGCGAGAATCAGTCAAGTACTCTGGTGCGGTTGTCAACTTACATGTCTCCCGCAGGAAGTGGTCTTTGGGAATGCCCTTGCGTCCTACGACATTAGCATTCTCTCCTGGTCGATGCACTCACCATAATATCCGTCCCAATACTCGTACCATTCGACGAGAAGTCGGTTGACTTGACGAAGCTTATCGTCCATACCTGGGAAGGGCTGAGTGGCATTGCTAGGAGCGAGCGCGAATGGCTGATGCAGCGGCACTGGACATGATCAGCCCAGTCATGTATCGCTAGCTCACTTCTCCACGCAAGGCACTCGCATGAGGACACTAGTCGAGCATCGGTAGGGAGTGAGAGTGGATGCTGCAGGAATTGCCGACCGTCCTTGATTGTGGCCTCGCCAGTGAACAAGCCAGGACGCCCGTATGCGAATGACATTCTTTGGTTGAGTGTCAGCTTAAAATACACCGCAAAAGCATTCATACATACTCGTACTCGAGCTTGAATAGCTGTTACTTTTGCGTCAGCTAATGCGTGGGCTGAAGAGGCTCCACACTCACAGTCAACCAGGTCCGCGCTCCCGCGACCACTGGACGCTCCGCTTCTAGCTCCTCTGCCGCCTTGCCTGCGCCCATCTTACCCTCGGCCAAGAAGGCGAGACATTTGTGTAGTCCCAGATCCATCGCTATTCTCACGGCATGGCCTGTGATGTCAGCGGAAAAGTCGAAAGGTATAACCCACCTCCGGGACGCCAGAACGTTTCTCCCCATGATGCGAGCAGGACTGTGCGTCAGTGGGGAAACGTATTTTGGCCACCTACTCATTGCTTGTACAATCTCTATCCTCGAGACAGGGGTGAATAACGTGCTCATTCCTGCCCATCAGCCTAACCTCGTCATGTCGGACGTACCAATCTTCTCCGCGTGTTCACGAAGTTTCGACTGCAGCTCGCTGGCAGGACCTACGGAGATCAGCAGGTGCGCCAAAATGATCTCCCCTACCTGGCCCATCTTCGCATTTCACCGCTACCGCAAGAATCGTAGTGATCGCGAATGGAGAGCGTTGTCGAAGACTGAGGTTCAGCAAGGACCGTACGGCTGTCTCACCTTTCCCAAGTATCCCGCTCCGGATCAAAGCAAGGCATGTACACGGCACAACCGTCAAAGAACCTAAATCTGTCAGCTGGTTTTATGAGCGTGTCACTCACATGTCAAATAGCTGTTTGCCGCGCTCCAGAGTACACCATCCCAAGTCGACTGGATCCGGGAACAGGTGACGCCCTCTTTCCGTGAGCGGGAGGTCTCGAGGAGAGTGATCATCATCCCGTTTCCCTCGAGCCTTTTTCTTCGCCCTCGGGTCCAGGTTCTTGCTGTTGGGCGACCCGCGCTTACGTCCAAAGGCCGAGTCGTCGCCTACGACATGTGGATCGGCTTTCAATCTTGCTGCCTCGGCAAGGGACAACATGTTTCCCCATGGCGCTGCGACGTGAGTGACGTCAAAGGGGTGTGGACCTTCCTCTGAATCAGATCCGCTGGGCGAAGCAGGAACCTGAGCCGGCACCAGCCATTGTGCAGACGCGCCCGGCATGGTCGTGGGAGGGTAGCCAGGTGAAGCTCCGAAGCTTGGCATAGCGGCCGACAGATGTTGTATAGGTTGAGGTGGCATCGGCATTGCGGCTATTGATTAAGCTATTGCAATCGTTTTGCCCAAACTCACCGGCGGCCGCTCCGCGCTGCAGTACTAAAAGCTCCTCCAAATTGCCTTGCATCGAGCCTATCTGCGCTTCGACCAGGCGTAATCGGCTGACGGTCAGTCGTGATAACACTCTTTTAAGCTCACTCTTCGACTTTGGACGACTTGGACTTTCTGGGACCGTCAAAAGTGCACTGATGACCGCTTTGCCGACATCGATTACAAGGGGGGCTCTCCTTGCCGATGCACTTCATCTTCATACGGTGGCAGTAGTCCTAGAATACTGTGAGAAAAACACCTCATCATGGTCACTCACGCAGGCCCCTGTGACGACGTAGATTAGCTCTGGGATCACAATAAGGGTCTCACACGCACGATTGTTTGCTGCGCCATTGGACTTGGACGTGCCCGGTTGACCATCGTCGAACCCGTCCTCGTCTGCAGAGTACGGCGATCGGTCACTCTGTTCTGCCATGGTTCGTGCTCGTCTTGCTGCTAGGGATGCTACGAAATTATTATGTTGTCACGAAGTCATACCAAGAATGAGATGATGCGGTTGCAGACGGACGACCGGAAGTCGGACAAAGCTCGGACCGATCTTACGTAATATTGTTTGCAGGCTGTTGCAGGTGACCCTTCATAGGTTCGATGGATCATTACGCCGCCTGCCCTCGTCAGTCTCAGGCAGGAGTCGCATACATGTGACGATCCCTATGTACACGCGGGGAGCTGTATCATGTGCAAACACGCGATATGTCCCGTAAGGATGTCTCTTGATGATGATCATGGAAGGAACTGTGCCAATCCTACAGTGAGACTTGTCGCTGCTCTCGATCACGTCAGGAGAGGCGGCACATCCGCGTGATACGTACCAGCCGTCAGCCCCAGCCGGAGGACGGTCCTAGCTCTCCTGACCATGTCATTGTGCTGAGCGTGACCTACCGCGTGGTCGCGCTCATCTGACACGTCGGCATACGACGACACCCCTGTCGTACTTCATTGCAATCTCTAGCATTGTTATACCGCTCCGCCCTAGGCATCTCAGCGCAGTGTAAGATACCGGTCACGTCCCTTCTGTCGTGGACATGCTGATGAAAGTGGAGGCTGCGAATGGGTTGGGAGATAGGACCGCACTCCGGAACCAAGACGATAGTCGCTAATCGGCGCCGAATGACCGGTGCCGAAAGCTGTGCGGAGATGGGTTTTAAACTCCACGTTGTTGTGCTTGTTTTTAGCTCAACTGCGCTTTCTTCCTTTTCTCCATCGTACTTTACGCGCCGTTATCCTCTCCGATACTTACACACCCCATCCTATAGTCAAAGATGGCAAGAGCACATCTCAAGACGGCTCTGACGGCAGGCTGGGCCGGTCTGCATACCGCACAGTATGGTCTGGCCATAAGCAGTCTCAATGGTATACAAGATCCCATGACATGCGCTGGACCGGGGGGCAAGATCAACCTCCACGCAGTGACGTTTTATTGGCATTTGCGGTATTGCGTCGAAATGACTGTGAGTGTGCATACAAAAAGTTCGCCTACTGAACTGTTAGCCTGCGCAATTCGGCATCGTCGTGTCCATTTTCACTCTCGGCGGTCTCCTGGGTTCTTTAGCAGCCAACACCGTGACGGGCCGTCTAGGCCGCGTGGGAACGTTGCGAACATCCGCTCTCGCTGTGATGCTCGGCTCAGCGGTCGTCGGTCTCTCAAACTCTCTCGTGGGACTGATTCTGGGACGGTGAGTGATACGCAGCCGACCTTCAGCTGAAAACAATCAGCATCATCATCGGCGTTGGATGTGGATTAGCTACCGTGACAGTACCGGTCTTCCTCGCCGAGATCGCTCCCCCCGAGATGAAGCGGGCGTTGGGTATCGCAAACCAGGTTTTCATCGTGCTTGGAATGCTCGTCGGGCAGAGCTTGTCGTTCCCCTTCTCGCGACAACTCCTGTGGCGCTACGTTCTCATTATACCTGTTGGTCTGGGGGTTTTCCAGATTCTGGGCAGTTTGCTCGTCAAGGAGCCGCGCGGCCCTGATCAGCCCGCAGACGAGGAGGCTCGTCTCCTCGCCAACGCAACCGAAGTTCAGGCTCCGTTGAGTATCAAGGAGCTGCTCACGTCGAAGGATTCGGCGGTCACTCGAGGATGTAAGTGGTTTTGGAACGCGTGCCATGCTGACTGGTGCAACAGTCCTCGTCGTGGTCGTGACGCAACTCGCTCAGCAATTGTGCGGTGTATCGCCTGGTAAGCTTCATTGTCTCGAGACACGCTGATGGTGCAGTGATGTACTTTTCGACCCGAATCCTCACGCCGGTCTTCAAATCCAATTCGCGTCTTATCGCGCTGTTCATCATCCTGCTGAAGATTCCCGTGACTCTAATTCCCGCCTTGGTGATTGAAGTGAGTGTCCAAGCTCAAAACGCTCGAGCTAAACGTTTCAGCGCCTCGGCTCTCGTCGCCTGTTGCTGGTTCCGACCGCGCTCATGAGTCTTGCCTCGTTGATGCTTGCCTTTGGTCTCAACACCGATGCTCAAGCACTATCTGTTTGCGGTATCCTTGCATTCGTGGCGTTCTTCTCCCTCGGTCTCGGACCTGTCACCTGGGTGGTTCTCCCCGAGGTCATGCCCAAGCACGCCGTCACGGCCGCTGGCAGTGTCGGTCTAGCCCTCAACTGGATCACCAACTTTTGCATGGGCTCGGCTTTTCTCCCGCTGCAGCAGTGGTTGAGCAGAGGTGATGGTTCGGGAGAGGGCAATGTCTTCTTCGTTCTCGCGGCGACGTGTATTGGCGCGATGATTGCGATGAGAGCTGCGTTCGTCATCCGCGCAAAGGTCGAAGCGTAAATCGTACACTGTTTTGTAATATCTGCCTATCATACACTAGATGCATTCTCATCACCAGCTATTCGGGTAGATTGTCAGGGTCGATACCGGAGACACGACCTGCGGAACCTTGATCCAGCCCATCCAGGCGACGCATGTCCTTGTCGTTCAGTTCAAAGTCGTACAAGTCGGCGTTGGAGTCGATGCGTGAGGGCGTACCAGACTTCGGAATGGGGATGAATCTGAGCTCGTCAGCGTCACAATTTCAAACCAGAACGTACCCTTTCTGCAAGCTCCAGCGGAGGAGGATCTGAGCCACGCCGCGATTGTGCTTTTCGGCTATGGCCACAACGACTGGATCTTCAAACTTGTCTTTGCGGATCCTGACGATAGGGCAAAACGCCTGGAGAGCGATGCCCTTGCTCTTGCAGTAGTTGACGAGTTGTCGTTGTTGACACCATGGATGGAGCTCGATCTGATTCACGGCCGGCAGCGGCGCAGGCAGAGCTTCGAGGTGTTTGATGTTGCTGCCAAGGGTTGCTTCAGCTTCACGACCGTGTGAAATGCACGTACAAATTGGACACGCCAATGTCCCGGACCCAGCCGTCTTTCTGAGCCAGTGCGAAGCCATTCCAGTGATCGGCGCGGCCCTCTGGATCAGGTCGAGGATGGTGAATCAATAGCAGGTCGAGGTATTCTTCACCCGACTTTGACTGATCAAGTTTCAACACCGACTCTCTAGCTTGATCCCGGACTTGCTCGGGAGTGGGCCGTTCGGTCGACCCCGCAAGAGGCGGCTGCCACTTTGTCGTGATGTAGATCTTCTCGCGAGGTATGCCCGATTGCCCCAATCCTGTGCCGACCTCTGATCGATTCATCAGTCGAGCAGTCAATTGCAGCGAAGCACACTCTCACCTTGCTCGTTCGCATACATTTGCGCCGTATCCACTACGTGTCATCAGCGCGACTGAGATCTCATATCTGAATGGAACGTACCCATCAGATAGCCAGTTTTCACCGCATGCGCCGTGCCGTCGATACCAACTTGCCCCTTGAGTCCGCCAGACCCATACCCCAATCGAGGGATTGTCCGCCCCGTATGCAGCGTGATCGTACTTTGCAGATCTAGCTTGGACATGGTAGCGTGAGGAGCCAGACGACTATCGACAGAGTCCTATTTATATACACCCGCTGCAGGTGACGAGCGGTATTTGCCTCCACCACGTCCCGGCGGCCCGGAAGGCCGAATGTGACGGATGCACCGATGCGTGAAATATGTTGACGACGATGAGAACATGTTGTGGGGTTTTTTTTTTTTTTTTTTTTCTGATTGATAGATCATCGACCTGGACCAGGTTGAATGCCCCAGAACTGACATTGACATGCATCCTTACAGACAGGAACGAGAGATGCACATTATTGCATCATGTTATAGCGGATGCGGTAGTACTGTAGCATGTCAAGAGTGGAGGGCAATTAGCGGCCGTTCCGTTGGAGATAGCGCGGGACAGGTTTATGACAGGTTTTCAGTCAACAACATGCTTAAAAACGATGGATCGTGCCTTTCCTTCTTCCCGTAAATTTGCCGTTATGCCGTTCACACCTCTCGAGACCTTTTTTGGTGGCATCTTGCTTCATCTGTCCACTTCGTCGCTGCTCTCCGACACTGGGCGAGTGCTGGGGATATCTGGAGTGGTCGATGGTGCGGTCTTTGCCCCGACAAAGGAACGATGGCGATGGGCCGTTGTATCTGGTTTACTAGCTGGGCCCGCTGTTGGCGCTGCGACAGGATTGAGCTCATTCTATCCCGGCGACGGACTCGGTAGCTTGGCCGTGGTCAGCATACCTAGACTGGTGCTTGCCGGAGTACTTGTTGGCTTGGGGAGCAGGGTGAGTGATTCGATGCGCAGAATCAAGCTGAACTGCGCAGCTCGGCTCGGGTTGTACTAGCGGACATATGCTATGCGGTGTGTCTCGCCTCTCCCCACGGTCAATCGTCGCTACTGGGATCTTCTTCATCATTGCGGTTGTCACTGCCAACAGAGCATCAAATCCTTTTGTTTACACCGAAACTGCTCCGAAGACGATCTCCGCAGCAACCTTGATTCTGACCCTGTCGACGGTAGTGGCGACCGTCGGCCTGTCCACAGCAGCACTTCGACGCTACATCGATTCCCGGCGGTCACTCCGACTCGCTCCGTACTTCTTATCTGGCCTGGTGTTCTCTCTCGGCCTGTCCATTTCCGGCATGGCCGATGCCAGAAAAGTCTGGGGGTTCCTACAACTATCTCACCACTTTGACCCGTCATTAGCCATGGTCCTCTTCGGCGGAGTCCTACCCAACGCTGTGCATTACGCGTGGCTAACAAAAGCAGGAGAGCTGAAACCTCGCTATTCATGGGAGACATGGAGGGTTCCCACGAGACGAGACATTGACTGGAAGCTTGTCGTCGGTGCAGTGACATTTGGCATAGGATGGGGCTTGGTAGGAATATGTCCTGGACCTGTCATCGTTTCACTGGGCGACGCGTTGGTGCGTGGCACTGGGCTGAGCCACGTTGTGCCATTTATCGCTTCAATGGTGTCAGGAATGGCGCTCTGCCACGGATTCAGCCTATGAACAATGGAATGAATGCGATACGCAATTGAACGTTATGTAATCTGTACAGGTTGAGACCCACGGGCATCCCCCATCACTCGTATCACTACTAGCGCGGGTGATCACAGGCACCAGGAAAGATAACTACGGATTATTACCACTTTTCAACCAAAACCAAACAAAAATGACACAACGCGACAGCTTCCTTTTCTTCTCGCCCGTCGGCCATCCCGTCTCCGTGCCCGATGGCCTCATCATTCGGTCTTCTCGGCATCGACAATCATACATAACCAGACTTTGAATCGGGTAGTGATGCATATCTCACATTCTCTCTTCCCTCAACTCTCCTCTCACCCAGTCTTACAGGATCTCACTGTGATCATGACGGAAACCCATCCATCTTGGAAAGACGAAGTCGCGGGGGGCCTAGCAGGCGAAGCGGTAGAGATCGGCCAAAGCGGCCAGACTCCTGTGCTCAGCAGGACCAACACTGGTACCAGATCCTTTGCACATCATGATACCGCGGACACCACTATCGGCAACGAGAAGACAGACGTGGCTAGTAGCGCGGCGAGTCCGCCTCCAGACGACTCGGGAATTATGAGAGGTCCTCGGCTCTACCTCGTCTTCGTGTCGATGATGTTTTGCGTTTTCGTGAGTAGTACGACTCGGCCATCGCTGACTTCTCTAGATGTTTGCTCTTGATCAAAGCATTGTCAGGTGAGTTGAGCACAATGAAACTCTTCGCTGATAACCGAATCAGCACGGCCATTCCAATCATTGTTTCCGATTTCAGCGCGTGAGTGTTCACACTTGCGAGTCAGGCTTCACTGACCACCCCCTTAGTTTCGATCAGGTCTCGTGGATTATCACGGGCTACTTCCGTGCGTCGTCCTTTGCAGTAACACAGCTGACCCCATAGTGACGCAATGCGGTTTCATTCTGCTTGCCGGCCAGCTGGTACGTGGCGACCTCGCGTACATAGCTGACCACTGCAGCTCACCGTCTTCAAAGCCAAATGGATACTGCTTGGTGCCATTTTCTTTTTCGAAGTTGGCAGTCTGCTATGTGCGGTCGCCAACGGAATGAATCTCTTGATCTTCGGCCGTGCCGTGCAGGGTATTGGTGAGCAATCAGCCATCGCCTCGCGCTGAGATATTAGGCGCCTCGGGCATGTTCGTTTCCATATTGGCAGTCATCGCCGTTGTCACACGGGTTGAACAACGTGCAGCGTTCATGGCGTCTTTCGGATTCGTCTTTGTCATTTCGTCTGTTATCGGCCCGTGAGTCGCCGCCACCCGTCATAAATCGCTGACCGCGTAGTCTGCTCGGTGGCGCTTTCACCGAGAAAGTTAGCTGGAGGTGGTGCTTCTACATCAATTTACCGTTTGGCGGCATCGCGGCTATCGCTGTGTTCTTCCTCTTGCCAGCGCGTGCCCCGCACAAGAAGGATGGAGAGGCGGTCGACATCACTTTGTTAGGCAAATTCAGACGAATGGATTGGGTCGGTTCAATCCTCATCTTGTCGCTCATCTCGTGTTTGCTGCTCGCGCTCAGTTGGGGCGGTAACGATTATGCATGGACAAGTGAGTTGTGCCATAGCCAGTATGTGCTGACGACTAGACTGGCGCATTGCGTTCCTCTTCGCCCTCGGAGGCGTCCTCGTCGGAGTCTTCGGCGTCTGGCAGTGGTACTACGACGAGCACGCGCTCATTCCGCTCGCCTTGTTAAAGAATCGTACGGTCATCGCCTGCTCTGGAGCGGTATTCTTTTGGATGCTCGCGATGTTGGGCGGCACGTACCAGCTCCCGTTGTATTACCAAGCTGTGAGTGAGGTCATCGGTAGTTGGGCTAACCATAGCAGGGCCGGGCACATTCTGCCGAGAAGTCCGGTATCGACATCAGTGAGTCTGCTCGTGGGCGATCAGGCTGACGTGCAGTTCCGTTCATGTTGGCAGTGTGCATCTTCATTTTCGTTTCTGGCGGCGTCACCACCAAATTTGGTCGGTACTATCCGTTCTTACTCATTGGGTGAGTGCTTGTTTTGTGCGACATTGCTAACGTTCACAGCCCACCCATCTCTGCTATCGGCTTCGGACTGCTCTATACCATAAAGGCCGATACCTCGAATGCCAAGGTCATCGGTTACCAGATCCTGGGCGGCGCGGGTATCGGGTTGGCCTTTCAGATGGTTCTTCTCGCTGTGCAGGCGGAATACCACGACCGCCCCGCTTTGCTTCCGCAGGCTACTGGCGTTGTCTCATTCTTCCAGCTGACCGGAGCTGCTATCGGAGTTGGTGAGTTGTGCACGCGTCCGAACATCCGGTCTGACAGGTCCTAGGCATCATCAACACGGTCCAATCTGTATACTTGAACACCGAGATCAAGGCGTTGGCACCGGAAGTCGACTTTGAGACGGTTCGCGAGTCTGTCTCGGCGATCTTCACCTTGCCGGCCGCGCAGCAGCCCGCCGTGATCGAGGCGTATGTCATTTCCATCACCAAATCGTTTGTTCCCATCATCGTCGCTGTCGGTCTGGCCATGGTCTTTGGCGCGTTTATTCGTAACCACAACATGAACGAGAAGGGCGGCGCGGGGGGCGGTGCCATGGCGTAGGGCGGTGTTATATGTGTGAAGCAATGTGACAGGACGGGGTTGACTAGTCTATTTACGCTATCAAAGCGTGTCGCCAAAAGTTGGGATATGCATAGATTTGTTACGACCAACTACGACCTCAGACCCTGAGGCAATTTTGCAACACCT
Organism: Cryptococcus sp. GC_Crypt_3; assembly: GCA_026538395.1. Lineage (NCBI taxonomy): Eukaryota > Fungi > Basidiomycota > Tremellomycetes > Tremellales > Cryptococcaceae > Cryptococcus > Cryptococcus sp. GC_Crypt_3. The sequence continues at coordinate 26,268 of JALPCB010000212.1, forward strand.
TTTGCAGCTGCAGCAGAGTCCACCATGCCGAAACCGGAACTGCAATCGAGCAAGATGCGCAACGCATTCCTCGCGCGTACCCGCGAGATGTCCTGTTGAGCACCCCGCATAGGACGAGACGATGATTGCGGCACGGGAGCGAATGGGTAAGGGAATTTTTTATGGAACAACTCATAGCAAGCGAGCGTCACGGCGAATTGTGGCGATGAACGGATGACACTGCGGGTTAGCAAAGACTTATAGACGATACACTCACCGAGCCAATCCACCCTTGTACAGAGCTGCAGGTGGTCAGCCGGGGGAATCGCGAGTAGTCGGCTCACCTCGAACACCTTCCTCCTGCAGGATCTTGCGGAAACCATCGACTACGCCCTTGTAGACCGTTTGACCGGCGCGGGCTTGAGTCTGTAAACGAGTCTTGACAACATCGGCGGGTGTTGTCCTGCACGTCAGCGGCGGATGAGTTATTTTCACTCACAGATAGGCCGCCGGCATGCCTGCTATCCCAGCTGCGGCGAGCAGTTCACCGAAACTGAGAACCTTGCCGCGTCTGCCTTCGTGGAACACGTCTTTCTTCTCGGATCAGTCAAGGTTCGCCTCGGTCACCCACTTTAAGATGCGCATAGCTAATGGTCAGCGCCAATTCACATCTGAGTACTCACGAAGTGAAGTAAATCATCGACTGCAAGCGTCAGCAACGGCATGCACTCGTAACGTACAAATGGAATGTCCCTGGGGGTGGATCAGCACGATCGGCAAAAACTCTGACTCACCTCCAGAAGCAAGCAATAGCACCCTGCGTGTCAATAGTCACACCTCCGACTGCCGACGTACCTTGTACAACCCGACCAAACCAAGCTGTCGGATGATATGTATCGCGCCGCGTGGAGCAGCCCCGCCACCTTCCGCGCGAGTGATCTCACCAGCCTGGATGTGAGCGGACATCTCAACGATGAAAGACCCACCATCTGCAAACGGATCTTGGTAATTTCTTCGCCAGTCAGCGGGAATCACAGCGCCCACACTCACCCAAAGGATTGGTTACCGCCTTTAGACCACATCAGCGCAGCTCCCCCATACATCGCATCGGACCCACCACTTGACAACCACCGGCCATACCACCAGCCAGGAATTCATAACCGAGTCCGATCCTCCCGGTCTCCGGGTCAGTCGCTTTCTTCCGCACCAGTTCGTTGATTGTCAATTTGATTGCCTTTTCGGGTGCAACGCCAACCAGCTGAGGCATGACACCTCGGTAGAACGCTCTGACACCACCTTCGTTGGCGTAGACTTTGCGAATGCAGTCGCCAGCGTTACGATACAGAACTTCGCCGACCACCGTGGATCGTTGATTTTGCAGCCTACAAATTTCAGCGCAAAGCAGACGCAAAAAGGTGCTCACCGAGTTTTGACAAGATCAATTGGATAAACAACCTGCCGTTTAGCAGCGACCGCCCCCAAAGAGCACTCACATAAGCGCCGATACCACCAGCAATACCGCCTTGAACAAAGTTGTAAGTGGACTGGGCGAAATCAGAAAGGAATGTTCCAGCCACTGCTGCTTCCTGCGCTGTCTCGGTCTCTGGTGGTTGCCACTGCGCTGTTAGCGTGTTTCGTATAAAAATGCGTACCTTTGCATCAAGCAACGCTTGGAAGTCTGCCAAGCCTAAACGTTGGCTAGACCCGACGCTTCCCCTCGAGGCGAAATGCCAAATGATGTTGGCCTGGGAGATCAGCTTGGTGTCGTTGCGCCTCAACCCACCTCCATCGGAGTGAACATGCCATATCTCATACTCCCCGCTGCCTCGTTCAGAAAGTCTGAAACGTCAATTCGCCCGTCTCTCGACTTTGTCACGGCATGTTCGATGATCCGCTCGACCGCGTCCATTTCTAGATTGATCAGTGAATGTTCGGAACACGTCTGCTTACCTCGGATAACTGCCATGTCAGCACGCATCTTTTCTCTCTCCGGACTCACTGTTGTGCAACGCGATGACCTCTGAATAGCTAATCCTCTTCCCCGGGTTCATGGTACATAGCGTGGGTAGCCTGTCCAGGACCGAGTCTGAGAGTTTGTGCCCAGCTATTTCAACAATGATCCTTTGGAACTCTTCTGGACTTATGTAGCCATCTCCATCCTGGTCGAAATGGCGGAAAGCCTGACGGAGTCGCTCCCCTTGATACCCCTTGATCAATTGGGTGAATTCCGAGTCTTACCCATCAGCGTCATTCGCGCATACCTGCCACTTACATCCTACAACATGTCTGCCACCCCTCTTGCCCACGTACAACTTCATCCAATCCGAGTCGAAATCGAATGCTAGCTGTCAGCGTCATAATCAATGCGCCTCACCCACGTATACCGCTGGCAGCGGTGTTGGCGGAGAGGACAGCTTTGAACTCGTCAAAGTCGATGGACCCGGAAGCGTCCCTACAACGTCAGCTCGTTCTACTGGCGCTATAGACCTACACGTCAAAGACTTGGAACGCAAGTTGGTAGTCGGCATCGGGCTGTGGGGGACATCAGTATGGATGGATCTCACTGACGGCCTTACCCTTTTTAGCACTGTAGCAAAAAGATTAGCCCGGTTCACCTCCGCAATGACACACTTACGAGTCTCAAACACGACAAAGTCTTCAAACGACACGAGGCCCCTCCGCGAGCTATCCGCGACGCGAAACACTGGACACGAGGTCAACGACTTTCAATCGACCGACTCCCGATCAATACGCAGGTCAACTTACAGATACTATACTGCTCTCGCTTGATTCGGGAGAATCCCTCATCGGTGGGCGCAATCGCATCGATAAACTGCGACGCGTTGAGGTATCTGACACTGGTCAGCAGCAGCAGTGCGGGGTAGATTTTACTCACTTCCTCCCGTCCTCTTCCTCTTTTGCAAACCTCTCAAAGGTCTTTCTCCACCTCGCGAGCTCACTGTCCGGCGCTTTAACGGTAGAAGCGATTGACCCAGCGGTGGACTTGATGGACGAGGTGAGACGAGAGCCCAGGGCTTCTGACTCTTGCGGGTCGGCAGGCAGGGACATGGTGGGCGAGATGACTGGGAGGGTGTGGAGAAGAGAGATGTGTGTTTTTGTGACAAGGAGAGATGAGAGAGTGAATGAGAGGGAAAGGGCGTAGGCACTTCCGGCACACACCGGTCTTAAAGCCGGTATTCATCTAGTAGTGCGAAAAAAAGGTATTTCTACCCGGTTATGCATTGTTTGATCACATCTCGTCAATCATCCATCACAATGGACAATGCAGGCTCGGGCCTGCCTCTAGCCTTTGGTAAGCAACAGGCCGCATCGTCGTCGACGCAGCAACACCCATCGCAAACGGTCCATAGTAAACCCGACGCTTCGACCCGAGGAGCCCGCGGGGTAGTAGGTGGAGGAAAGCGGAGTATGGGCAGGGGTAGGGGCGGTGTAAGTCATGTCGCGCATGCGGGTACACAAAGCACAGAACAAGGCGCAGCCCCTGGTGGTTTCAACGCTGGATTCAAGGTGAGTGACGGCGTCATTTAGTGGTAGTAGCTGAAGGAAGCGTAGCGACCACATTCATCATCAGTACATCAGAGTGATCCTCCCCTCGACAGCCAACAGAACGCTTATCACGCGCGAGGAGGTTATGGTCGAGGCGGACACCACGGACGTGGTCATCAAGCAGGGACAGGCTTGTTCAAGGAGAGCTTCTGCGAGGATCCTTGGAGACACTTGTCTCGTCGGCCACCTACGCGTCAACCGAATTGATACACAATTTCTCCGACATCGGACTAGCCTTTTTTCCATCTCTCCAATCGCTCAAATCACCCGCCCGAAGTACCAGCTCCACAAAAACGCGAAGCTAGAGGATGTATATATATTCGTATAATACACTTGTTTTTAAACATTGATCCATGGCTCGTCTCCCACCAGTCGCAAGTCGAGCCTGTCGGCCGGATTGAGGCGGAGAAGCTAACATCAGCGAGATTCAGATCGCCGAGCCTACCTTCAAAATGAACTCCCGCGCAGACGCCGACAGGAACTCTGGAAACACCACATCACACTGGCAGATACGAGAATGGACCACTGGCGCGTCAGCGCGATCATAGGTCGGCCACGTACATCTGGGACCATATGTCGTATCCGCCCCGAACGGTTCTTCGCCGCAAGTCAGCTCGTACGTGAGCACGCCGAGAGCCTAAAAATGTCAGCGTGCATGTGGTCATTTTACCCACCCATATATCCACAGCCTTGCCATAAGCTTGTCCCAGTATCATCTCCGGGGCGACGTACGATAACGTTCCCGCTAGTGTCCGTTGGCTAATCGTCAGCGACATAAACCCACTCTGCCCCACCTGTCTTCCTCTGAGTACACGCTCCAGCCGAAATCGCCAATCTTAATCTCCCCATTCAAGCCTTGGCGTCAGTGGCCGCAATATCCAGGTGCGCTTACCTATCAGCAGATTTTCCGGCTTGATATCGCGATGGATGACTTGATTCGTGTGCAAATATGCCAGGCCGTCGGCTACCTGACGCACGTACTACGAGATCAGTTTAGAAATATAGTTGGATACTTACTCTCGCACTCCTGCGCTCCGAGAACCGCCCATTCTTCGCCAGCCGCTTGAACAGCTCTCCCTCGCCTGCCATTAGCTAACTCATAACGTCGAGCCTCACCTGCAAACTCCATCATCAGAAATATGCGCTCCGCATCGTGGAACCAGCCATAAAGCCGGATGATATTTGGATGCCTCAGTTGTTGCATGATCTAAAGTTAGCCCTTGAGACAGTCGAAACCCACCTCGATCTCCCTGCGCACTTGGATCTGCACACCTTTGTCAATGATCTGATCCTTGTACAGGCATTTGATCACGATGATATACGAGTCGCGCTTCGCTTTGGCCAGATAAACATGGCCGAAGTGGCCTGTATTGTTATCAGTAATATTCTGGCTAATATGCAACCTGCCCTTGCCCAACGGTCGACCGATATCAAAGTCGTTCAACCGCCAATGGGTCGAAGGTCCCGCCCTGCTGCAAATGAGCCATGCTTCCGCTGCTAACATTGAACGATCTCACTGAGCAAATTGAGCATTGAGCTGATCATGTTGAGCTCGGCGCACTGGATCGGACTTGCGAACATGGGGTGACGGTTGATGCAGCCCGCCATCATACGCTCCGATGCTGCGAGACTCCATCACGTGTGAGGCTGTGGCCCAGGGGTCTGACGAAGACGTCCATCATCCATGCTTCCATTATCCATAATTCAAGATCCGTAACCTGACGCCGAGACCGCGTGAAAGGAAATACGCGTGAATTGGTGCCCGACTGTTGTCACCCTGGGTAACGGGTAGATTATGTAATAGCAATACGGCTGGTGGCGAGGGCGAGCCTATCTCGTAGCATTTGCTTGCTAATTGCTGCCCGTGCCTGGGAATTGAACCTGAATCTTTGACCGTGGTAACTAACCTACCCGATAACTCATGATCGACATATCCCACATCACTTCTACTCTCAACAAGCTCTCACAACAAAGCCCCCTCCGCTTTACGAGGCTCCTAAGCTGTTCCCGACCCTCCTCACCCCAATAAATCCCCTCCTCCC
>JALPCB010000213.1:0-31659 GCA_026538395.1 Cryptococcus sp. GC_Crypt_3
AGGACACGGAGGTTCGCACCTTGCGCGAGCTGTGGCCGGAGGTGCCCTTGAGCACGGCCTTTTTGGCGGCCTTGGCCTTGGCGTCGGCGGGCTTGGCGGCGGCTACGAGGGAATGACGAGTCAGCGAGCATGTTCAACGGACGTCGACAATCACTCCAGCTACACAATGCGACACAATCCAGCAAGACAGCACCCAGGCGCACGACAGGCATGTCTGACTTGCGACACGCCGCACGAAGTGTGCTAGCAACGCGGACAAGCACCATCCTCCCAGTCTCCACGGATGCGACGTTCGCTGCTCCGCTGACTTCCTCTCCCGCTGCTCCGCCATCTTCACACGCCTCTCGTCCCCACAGTACAGCCGTACTTCTTCCCCAATCTTGCACCACTTTCGAACTCCCCAACCACTCGCTTGCTCGTGCATGACCTAGCGCTCTTCCTGCTCGCCGCCGCCCTTCCAGCCTGATATGCATCCTCGACATTGCTCATGCTCATACTGCTCCGGGCGATGCTTGCGTGATTCGTGCTACGGCGAAGAAGACCTCTCACTCACCCTTTCCGGTGTTTGAGGGAGCCATTTTGACGATATGTCTACGCAAGAGCACTGATGTTAGTGTGTGGTCTGTAATCAAGTGGAGCAATGCGATGATGCGGATAGGTAGACTTACAGACTTGATGGATGGATCAATAACACAGCAAGTTCAGCAATGACTTGAAAACCCTCGAATCCCTGCGTACACTGACTGGTTCACAATCCAGGCAAGCACTGCAACCAGCCAAGCATGCAAGCTTGCAACGCAAAGCTACGGTGTGAGTACGGGTCAGCGGCATAGCAGCAGAGGGCAACTAGGGTAAAAGGGCAGGAAATAGCGAGTGCCACACTGGCTATATCACCGATGATTCACACTGCCAAAAGCATTTCGGAGGTATCTTATCACCGAAAATGACGACGTTCAATGCAAGGTGGAATCTCACTCAAGCGGTTTGTGTTTGTTTACCTATCGTTGTTGATGCAAGCACGCATATACTCTAGGAGCCGAGTAGATCACCTTCAACGAACAATGAGCATCCCTCCCTTCCGCTGACACACGATTACGTCTTACTTGCACTTCCTGTCTGATGACACATCTGCCGGAGGTGAATCACGTCTGACTTGACGTGGGCCATAGCAGTAACTCAGAAGCGAACGATAAATGCACCTCGCAACCGCTTCCTTACGATACAGTGATCGCTACATCATCAAGGCAGCACTCGGTGCACGTTGCAGACTGCTGTCTATCATTCAGAATTCTCCGAGGCGATATCAGCCCTTTCGGCGTCCCACACGTGGCGAGACTCTGCGGAAGAAACGTCAAATTCCATCAATTCGATTGACAGAGCTCTGTACAGACGAGCAAGGATAGGGCCTCGGATCATGGCATCACCGTCACTACAAGCACTCCCTAACGAGCGTGAGTAGGGGACAAGTTTATCGGCGAATGCGGATAGGTGTCAGCTGTTGACTACGGAACGAGGCGAAGTCTCGCGATTTCCTCTCGATGCTGCAGCGTCTTCAGTGAACTTCATGAGTGTATTGGTATAGTTGTGTCCTCGTCGTCTGCTTCCAACACACCCAGCCTCTGACCTAGAAGTAGAGTGACCGGCATTGCATCGTGACATCTTTTACAGCTTGACCCTCAAGCAGCTGGATGACTGTGTTTATCAATCGTTGTACAATTGTACAGATCGCAAACTTTGGGATATATGACTGACTCTGGTGTCTGATTGTACAAGTCATTCGGCTTGTCGACATCTCGCGCAACAGTATGTGCTAAAGGCCAAGTTACACAGTAAACGGAAGTAAAGTGAACGGTACGATTAAGAAACACGGTTGTTCTCTACAGTACTAGACGATCCTTCCTCGGTGATGCACTACCACCACCACCATTACGATTCTTAATCCTTGTCATTACAGTTATGAGTGTTATCAGTTCGAGTGGTAATATCGGTTACAGTATTATCAGATTGTTTCCCTCTCCGCGCGCAGATTAGGGAAAAGTGAAAAAGGACCAAGCGGGGAGGAAAAGGGAAAAAGCAGGAGTGGCGAGCAGCGCATCATAACTACTAGTCGAGTAATCATGGCATCATCGCTGCGTGGCGCTAGTTCTCCCGTTCTAGTACCAACACACCAATCCATTGAATAGGTACAGTACGTACTCAACTCGTCTAACACTTTTCACCATTACCCAATCTATCATCCTAACATTCCTGCTTGACTCTTGCCTCATTCACTTCACCCCATCACCAATCCTCGTCCTCTACCAACCAGTGTAGACTAGCCACACAAGCGACAAGACCTTCCAGACTTATCGGCCGCCCGTCATTGTTCAACAGCGCGCAGCTCAGCTTGCACCTCCAACCTCAATCTCCATCGGCTTTTCGGATCTCTTCTCCTCCATTCCTCATATCGGATCATCAAAACAGCCCCCTTGTCCTTTCCTCTAATCTAACATCTGCTCATAGTCATACACGATGGTGAGTTCGTCTCAGAATTCTGGCGAAGCGCGATGCTGGCGAGCTTTGCGGCGCCGTCACATTCGCGCAATGTCTCATTGTTCGATGACGCGTCGCTGATCACAAACGTTATCGCATTCTCTTTCCATCATCCACTTTGATCCTTACTCTGCTTTGTCTGCGCTTCATGATGCCCGCGTCCTCGTCAATAGGGTCAAACACTCTCAGAGCCAGGTCAGTCCCCCTCTATCATTCCAATTATTACCGCAGCTGATAGTCCGCATTTCCTACTCCGCATCCTTTGTCGTCCGATATTGTCATATTTACATTACCGCGACAACCCATTGCTCGGCTCACACGACCTCTCATCGTTTCTGCATGGACTCGATTATTCAACCTTACAGTTACGGAGAAGCACACGACGAGTGTTGTCAGGGCGAAGAAGTACTGGGTCGGCTTGTCGGACATGCAAGGATGGCGTATCAGTATGTTTTTTTCCTGTATCTGGTATTCCCTTTGACAAACGATCTGTCTTGGTATCTATCCTCGAAATCGCCGCTGGCCAATGCAGCCTCTTGACGAGATCCATACTAATCGTTTCTGCGCAGGCATGGAAGACGCCCATTCGATCCATCTCTACCTCCCTCCCACCGAATCCAACTCAAAACCCATTACTCCCGCCGCCGACATCCCCACTCAACCTGCAGGATCGACAGTCACAAATGATAACGAATCAGACGAGGCCAATGCTCTCTTCGGTGTATTCGATGGACACGGTGGAGCGACCGTTGCCAAATTCACCGGCACAACACTGCATAGCCGGTTGGCCGGCTTGGAGGCTTATAGTGAGTTGCAAGTGACTCAGCTTCGTTCCCCATCATAACCTAGGAAGGAAACTGAAGCTGATAGATCTGACTCATTACAGAAAATGGAGAGTACGAGGTCGCCCTGAAACAAGTCTTTTTGAAGACCGATGAGGATCTACGCGCCGACCCAAACTTCTTCAATGACCCCTCTGGTTGTACCGCTGTTGTGGGATTGATTACTACCGATGGTCGTATCATCGTTGTGCGTGTGTCGACCAAATATGCTATCCATTTCGCTAATTCTACATCTCTCTAGGCCAACTCCGGTGACTCAAGATCTGTTTTAGGCTATAAGGGCGAAGCAAAGCCCATGTCATTTGACCACAAGCCCACCAACAAAGGTGAGTTCGATCACCTTCGCGCATCTCAATGAGGCCGCTAACTCTTGTCATCACAGAGGAGACCGCACGAATAACGTCTGCAGGGGGCTTCGTTGAGTTCGGCCGAGTCAACGGTGAGTCACACCGTCTCGGTATCGTAGCATCCCACTGAAATTAGACTGCTAGGAAACCTCGCCTTATCTCGAGCAATCGGCGACTTCGAGTTCAAGCAAAATTTCTCGCTCACACCGGAGAAACAGATTGTGACTGCCGACCCCGAGATCCATACCCACAAGATCGACGGCGAGGAAGAGTTCTTGGTGCTTGCGTGTGACGGTGAGCTCATCTCGAAGGCCAGATTGCATTGCGGCCTTGCTAATAGGTACATTGCAGGTATTTGGGACTGTCTGTCATCTCAACAAGTCATCGACTTCACCCGACGTGCCATCGCCAACGGCGATCCGCTGAGCAAGATCTGTGAGGACATGATGGTCAAGTGTTTGGCGACCGACTCGGAGACTGGTGGTATTGGATGTGACAACATGACAGTGGTAGTGGTTGCCCTGCTGAACGGAAGAACACCGGAGGAGTGGCAGAAATGGGTCAAGGCGCGAGTAGACAAGAAGTGTGAGTTGGCTATCTTCCACCCGAGCCATAATCGCGTCCGCTGAGTGCAGAATTTATTAGTCGGCTATGACACCCCTGCATCCGTCCCCGACATCTTTGGACAGAACCAAAATGCTTCTAGCGGTAGTGCGAGCGGTGGCGGTGGTGGCGGTTACCGTGTAGCCGGAGCGGGCGGTCTTGCAAACATCGCTAGCATCCTCGGTGCATCCGGTATCACCTTCCGACCGTCATATGACAGCGACGATGACGACGAGGAGATACAGATCATCGGTGATTCCGAAGGGAGCAATGTCGATGTCAACGCGGACAAGCCCAACGCTCCCGGCGCATACATCGATGACAAGGGATTGGAGGGCGAGACCAAGCCCAAGGACGTAACTGACCAGCTTGTGAGTGCATATTTGACCATCCCACGAGTGTTTACGATGCTGACAGGATGTTCAGGATGACAAGAAAGCAGAGGCCGCCCTGAACGCTGAGGCAAAGCAGGGATCAGTTCAGCTTATCGATGAGGACGGTGACTCTACCATGGATTCTGGCGACGACTCAGATTCAACCACGGCTGGAGCTTCATCGACATCAGGCGCTCCTCCTAAATCGGTTAACACGGCCAACCAACCACCTTCCCCTATCCCGCCCAGCTTCTCATCGATCGGTTCACCCACCGTGCCTACCCCTGACGCATTACAATCCAGGACATATCCCAAGGGTGAAGCGCCAAAACAGCTTAAGAGCGAGCCTCAAGGCGACGCGTTCTCTGGAGCTGCTAAAGTCGAGGGGATGATGGACACCAGCGAGAACCCGATGAAGCTCTGAGCGAGCGAGGAGACGACGGAGTTGTGAAGAAATAGACGAACAAATCGCGCATGTGCTGTTTTCCGCTTTTGAATCATATATCAGGTGTATTACCCCCCATTTGTGGCATGAAAGAGGCTTGACCGAGAAGATGGGCTCTTCTCCTTAATACCGAGTACGAGTCAGTATATACAAACTATGACATGGGTTAGTAGCTACAAATATGCCCCATTTCCCTCCGATCTCTCGAGTCTGAAAGTCCAAAACATATACTGTCTTTGACCTAGTTAGTACACTCTCACCTCAATGTCCAAGAAATGCATTTGTAATTGTCTTTGCCCGTGCAGCGTGCAACCTGTTACCGACTTGCGTGCCGGTATGTTTAGTTCTAGCTGCGTGGTGTGGGGCGAGCTGTTAGCCTGTCCGAGTATAACGGGTAATGAACTACGCAGGTGAGGAGGGGCAGATGGGGTGTTTACGTACTCGAGTAAATCGACCCACATACGTGGACCCAGTGTTTTCCGGTTAAGAGGTCTGTGCGGGATAACCGGATTTTTAACTGAACTTACAAAGTGCAGTTACCTCGTGCCCCCCGCAGAAACAGGAATGAGTGCTTCAAGTCAGGTAGTTGTGTTCTCCACGAGTGCTTTCTACCACCACCTGCAACAGCTCACAACCACTCGCTCCTCTCCTGCTCTAATCACTGTGATATAGCCCCCTCAACGTCCTATAGGCACCAGCGCATTCAGACTTCACCCCTGCCCATACCTTGTTTTATAGTGTGACCTGCCCCCTCAATCGCTTTAAACAAGATGCCGATGCTCCCGTACCCGGACAACCTCGACCTCAATCGTCAGAGCGAGGTGAGTAGCCATTCTTCTCCACGGTCGCGAGAGATCGAGCAATCGATCCAGTGAAGAGACGAAGTGCGGTGAGCTGATCATCGTTAAATGATAATGGTATAGGAAATCCCCGGGTCTGGTAAAGCCGGAGAGTCAGGTATGTCCCTCTGCTAGTACATGAAGCTAGAGATCGTCGATGAGGAAACATGTCGCGTGTGGGTGCTGATTGTCCTTTCCTCCTGTCTACAGGAGTATGGCGTTCTGGTAAGTCACCTGCCATAAATTCTACTCGCAATTCTACTCGCTCAGCGAAGCTTCCATCTGTCATTCGTGCCTATCTTTCGAGATGAATGAGAGATGTTGACGTAGGCTCTCCTATAGCCATCTTCGACAAGGCTGAATTGGTCTCCCCTGATCAGCCGAGAACTCTTCTCGAGCTTTTTGACCAATGTACGCGGTCTCTCTCTTTACTGTTACTATCTACACATCGCTGAATTAAACAATCACCTTTATCCGCGACTCAGCCGTGGCACGCCATCCGGACCTGCCACTCTTCCTTCGGCGCCCCCTACTGCCAGCGTCAGCGACCACTCCCGGTCCAGTCTACGGCACCACCCTCATCCCCACCTCTTACGGAACTATCCAAACAAGGCGAAACAATGTCGGCTCAGCTCTTCTCGCTCTCGAACGGACGGGTCGTCTCCGCTCTTCACGCGTATCAGGAGCCAGCCCGTCCGAGATCACCTTCTCTGGATTACCGCACTACGGTAATGCCAACAGAGCCAAGGGTGGGGCCAGACGCGGTTGGGCTGCGGGTATATGGAGTAAGAATAGGGAAGAGTGGCAGGTCGTAGATCTCGCTTGTCAGGCTTATGGTCTCGTCAGCGTCAGTCTCTACGAGACGTTGGGCCCAGATGTGGCAAAGTACATGTAAGTGATTGTCTCGAGCGCTGCCTCCAGAAATGTACTGAACTCTGGGATGTTCGTGTAGCACAAACCACTGTCCTCTTCCTATCATCTTCGCATCCTCAACCCACCTTCCAGCGCTACTCAAGATCGCGCCTCAATGTCCCAGTCTTCGGGTCGTAGTTTCCATGGACCCGCTCACCCCTGCTGAACGCGAAGTCCTCTCGCAATGGGCTGAGAGCATCGATATTGAACTACTTGACATGAATGAGCTAGAGGCGTGGGGCGCTCAGAACGATGTAAGGCTTGAGCCTGGACCGGTCAAAGGTGTTCTCGGAGAAGACGAATTGGACTTGAAGCGAATCGTCACTATCAGCTACACCAGTGGCACGACTGGTGAGCGTCATATCTTTCCATCCGTGATATGCTGCTGATGGAGTCGTTGCAACCAGGTGACCCAAAAGGCGTCGTCCTGACAAATGAGAATATTACTACGGCCGTCATCTCAAATACTCGTGGTACCACACCTCAGCTGCTTGGCCTGGATTGGCGTTATCTCTCGTATCTTCCATTAAGTCATATGTGAGTGGTTGTGATAGAGATAGGATTTGGGGCTGATCATGTCTCTTATGGTAATCAACGACAGCTATGAGGTATGTCACATGAGTCGCGCTTCATCAGTTGTCAATACGGCTGAACTGATCCATTACCATCTTTTTAGCGCTTCCTCCAAATTCTGGTCATGTACTCCGACGGGACAGTATGCTTGACGACCGGTGACATCGCCAAGCTGCTTGAAGATGCGCAAGTGATCAAGCCTCATTTCATGGCAGGCGTACCAAGGGTGTACAACAGGTTAGCCACTCTCCGTTGCTATCTTTCAGACAGCTGACTAAACGTTTTGACGCCTCACCACACAGGATACACGCTGCGGTCAGAACTCAGATGGACGCAGGTGGACTCAAAGGTGCCCTGCTCACCAAAGCTGTGAACGCCAAGCTTGCCAACTGGCGAGAGACTGGGTCCGTCACGCACCCTATATACGACGCTCTTGTTTTCCGCAAAGTACGTGTGGTAGACCGTTTCGCCTTGCAGAGCGCTAATGTCATTTCCACAGATCCGCGCGCTTCTTGGCGGGCAGCTACTTTACATCAGCTCAGGCGCAGCTCCGCTCACCAAGGACGTGCACGAGATGTTGAAAGTCTGTTTCAGTTGCGACGTCGTTCAAGGCGTAAGTCTCCAGTATCGTCCCTTGTGCTTTTGTATCGCATCCGCTGACAGCCCGTGTTCGTACCATTAGTATGGTATGACCGAAGTGAGTGACGGACGTGATCGTGTCGACAAGATTACTCAATTTGCTTATTGCTCCCAGACTGTCGGAACATGCACCAAAGGGTAAGTTTGGCATTACATGTTCTACGTCCCGCCTTACTAAGGCTCTTGACTATAGTGTCCCTTTTGATGTAAAAGCCGTGGGGACCACTGGGACCATTCAACCGGTTAACAAAGTCAAACTGGTCGATGTGGCAGACATGGGCGTAAGTCGATACAATCGTGACCTCAGGCGACACCGTCGACGGGACTGATAGTGTTGTGACAGTATACCAGCAAAGATCTGCCTAATCCTCGTGGAGAGTGAGTGTATCGGCGATACATGACTGTCATATCCTGACTGACAATGTTCTGCGCAGAATTTGCTTGAAAGGTTCGAACATCACGCCCGGCTACCTGCATGATCCGGAGAACACAGCCAAAACTATTGATGCGGAAGGGTGGATGCGCACTGGAGAGTGAGTGGTCTCGATAGGTACCGACATATATGGTTGACACCTTGCCGTTCACGCAGTATCGGTGAAATCGACTCAGCTGGGCGGCTGAAGATTGTCGACCGTGTAAAGAACGTAGTCAAGCTTAGTCAAGGGTGAGTCTGGAGTGGTACACTTTCCGGCGATGCGCTAACCAATCGCATAATGATACGCAGCGAATACGTGGCGCTGGAAAAGCTCGAGTCGCTCTATGCGCTTGACCCTCTGTTCGCCACGCTGTTAGTCCACGGCGACTCTACACGATCCAGCTTAGTCGCCATTGCTGTTCTCGATCCTCTCCAAGCGGCTCCTTTGGTCTCGAGTGTGCTCGGCAAGACCATCTCTGCGTCTGATCTGAGCGCGTTGGCCGCGGCTGTTCAAGATAAGAGAGTGCGCAAGGCAGTCCTTGGGAACTTGGCCAAGAAGGCTAAGAGTAACAAGCTGAACGGGTGAGTATCGATACTGGCGAACCTCTCATGGTCGTTGCAAGTCATGAGAAGTTCAGTCGAGCCAGTGCTGATATCCCCACCTTATGATAGATTCGAGATGATCAAAGGTATTCACCTAACGGTCGAGCCCTTCCCCGAGGATATTATGACGCCAACGTTCAAGATCAAGCGGTAAGCTAGCTACTTGTGACTTCTATCGATTTCAGAGCGCTGATAGGCTGCCGTCGTAGGAATGTCGCCGCGAAGAGATTCTCGAATCAGATCGAAGCTGCCTACGCCGAGAGCGAGGAGGCCGAAGGTGGCCTTAAGGGTCAAGCGGCCAAGCTTTGAGTTCAGTTGGTGTCTCCGTGTAAGGCAAACGATAGGTATCATATCTGTTTGCAGTCTACCTACTACGCCGACTGCAGTACTCGGAAGCAATGCAATGGATGGTGAAAAGGTGGAACATGGACATCGGCATTCATCTGTCATGCTATTGAATGAATTGGATTGGGGCAAACAAATCTTGTACGCGATTAGGTATATGTATATGTATGCAAGTATGATTTTGCCGTGCTCCTGTAGTGTTGGCGACAGGCGATGTACGGCAGATGGGATTCACATGGGCGATGAAGGTGTGGACGAGATTGGCTTTTCGTGCAGAACTGGTTTGTGAAGTCGGTGGCAGGTAACGATGATGGGAGTAGGTTGAGATACGCAGAGTGATATCAAAGTGGATGATCATCCAATAAAGCGGAAATTCGAGCTATGGATCGCGTACTGTAGATGGGAAAGTTGATGAGTATATGATCAGCGAGCATCACTAAAGCAGCGAATTCGAAACTTGAAGAGCAACGGAATTACGCACTTTCGGCTGCATACCCTCACCCTGATCTATGGGGCGAAGCATAAACATCTCATGGAACTTCCTCGGCATATCGCGCGTGGAGACATTATTGTCGCCCGAACGAGACTTGTTGTTGTTCTCGGCTAAAGTCGGGGGCGCGAGGACTGTGGGTCCATGTAGTACGGATCCGGTGACGTTTATGATTAGAGATGGGGGCGAGGGTGTTCCTGGGTCGGCTGAAGTATGATTGGGAGTCAACATTGCTACTCGACATGAGACGGCGATGGAAGCTATACAAGGGTTTGCAGCAAAGTGCGATGTATGCTGGATGGTAGATAACGAGGAGAGTGTGGTAGTAGTGATAAGGAGGATAGTAATAGTGATTAAAGAAGAAGAAGAAGAAGAAGAAGACCTCACCAGCAACAGGATGACAATCTAGCGTCTGAAGATCATGTCGACTCAACGGGACACTCCTCAGAAACTCTGCTAGAGCTGGCGGATCGGCCAGGACGGGATTCCCATTCCATATGATCTTGCTTGTTGCCAAGTACAATAGTGGGATTTCCTATTATCGGACCAGTCGTCAATATCAGGTATCATCAGATTGACGCCGCGAGTCACTTGACGGGACAACAGCCTCGTGCGGCGAGCACAAGGGAAAGTGATTGGTGATCTGGCGTAGTCGACACCCTGACACAGCTCTACACATTGACGCCTGGTACACCTGACCCCTGCCAGTCGAAAACGAAGCAAGAACCCACCTCCGCACGCCGCGTGGGCTCGTCATACGCCTCGTAGTAGATCTGGCAGAACGCTATAGCGCCGTGCGAAGCGGCGTCGATAGCAGCTGAATTCCACGGCTGTGCTCTATCATTGCGGAAAAGTACTAGCATAAGCGAATCATCGATTGAAGACGAACGGAAGGACGCACACTGCAGAGGATGATCCGCCAGCCATGGTAGCTGACATTGCTTCCAATTCCTATTTCCTATTTGCGGTTGAGCACTGCTTTTGTCAGATGGATCGCTGAGACTCGGTTTTGAATTCTAAGTGAGCGTGATCGTGATGATGTGTCGCGTTGTACGAATGTAGGAAGAACGCAAAGAGAAGGAGATTGAACGATGATAGATGTTTGACAGGAGTAACGAGAAAGTCATGTTGATGGTGTTTCATAATTATGCCAAAAGTGAGTGGCGAATACGATGAATGCTTGGTAAAATCGTGATGTAACCATTTCCTCTAATCCTCCTCGTTCAGTACAGTACAGTAGCTGCAGTTGCATGAAGTGTCGTATCGACAAGGCAATGAATACATTGCATCATATCTCGCTAGGGCTATACAACGGTATTTGAACAGGCAGTGACTCGTCTATATGTCCAGTAATTAAAGTATCGATGTCGACGTTATCAGACTTCGGTCGATCTTGTATGATTACAGCGGCAATAGCCACTCTACCCATCTCAAAGACTGCTTCGCCCTCTTGATCCACTGAGATATCTCCGAAGAGCACTTCCTTCACTCTCCCTCTCGCCCCCTTAAGCTTGAATGTCCATTTCGTATCGGGCCCATAGTTCATCTGCACGGCCATGATCAACGTCTCCGAGCCGCCATTCGGCGTTGGAATCGTCCACCCAGCCACGTCAATACCGTTCTCGCCATCGTATGGCAATGTGGTCGATATCGCCCTTCGAGTATCGGCTGCGTCGATGAGAAAGCGACTTTGGGCATATAAATGCTTAGCAACAAACGATGCGTTCTGTAGGATGATCAGTTCTCACGTACTTTCGTTCGACGCAACAGATCAAGACTCACGTTGAGCAAGTCCGGCGTAGCAGAGCTTGCTAGCCACGCACAATGACCCATGACACCATGGTTGAAGCCCAGAATAATCTGCAAAGCACCTTCCCTTCCTTCAGGTGCTCTCCACCAGAATTCGTCTCCGTGATCATCAAAAGCCTGCGGGACCACCCAAATAGGCAACGTCCTACTTCTCCCCAATACCCTGGCTCTGGCTTGCCATTCGTCGATCCGTTTGGGCAGATCGTAAAAATTGCCTTGGCACGAATCGCAGCCGGCGCAACCGAAATCGTCGGTGACGACCGTACCCCACCTCTTGGAGTAGATGGGGTTTACAGCGATAGAGTAGACGTCCACCAGCAAGATGTCTGCTCCAGAGGTGTACTGGGCAAAGTTGTAGTCAAAGCAGTTCAGTACTATGGCCACGGGGTGATATGGATCGTGTTCCCGGATCGTCCGAAGAGCGTTTCGCGTCGAGTCCAAAGACGCCGATGGCCCATCAGGCTCATCGGCTGTATACCATAGTAGCAGACTGGGCTGATGGCGAAAATCAATTGTTTGCTGCGCCACTAACGACGTGTCCTCGAAGGCTGCAACGAGTTGTCAGCTAAGTTGTCCCGCAACGTCGTACACAGATGGACGACTTACAGTGCCGCATATCGTACATGACTCGTATGCTCAGCTCTTCGGCTTTCTCGAAATACGCATCGATGGCTTCGTTATCGCCATCGGGAGCATAGGTCGTCGACGGAGGGACGGGGTGTAGGAAATTGAACCCTAATTGCTTAGCTAGCTCCAGGCGTTCAGCGTTGCTTCGAGGCGGGTC
This sequence comes from Cryptococcus sp. GC_Crypt_3, assembly GCA_026538395.1. Classification (NCBI taxonomy): domain Eukaryota; kingdom Fungi; phylum Basidiomycota; class Tremellomycetes; order Tremellales; family Cryptococcaceae; genus Cryptococcus; species Cryptococcus sp. GC_Crypt_3. The sequence goes on from JALPCB010000213.1 coordinate 12,553, forward strand.
CTGATCGGCTGCAGAGCTCGTATCCCTCTGAAGCCACCGGGTGAGAAACGAGGATGGCTGTGGGCCGTTCGACGACCGCTTCTCGTTCGGATCAAAGCCCTATCACGCAAAAAGTTTCATCAGCGGAGAACAGCTGCACCAATAAGCAAAGGCATACTGTGGGAGAAGCGCCGAAAGACTCACATCGTACCACCCAAATGGTATCGTCCTTTCCCATCCGACTTCCCCCGCGTCCTTGACCCACAGAGCCCCCGTACGTCGATCAAGCTTCACCGTCGAACCGCCATAAGGGTTTGCCGGGAGATACCATAGTTTCGCCGTATCGATATATGTTTTGTCGCCGAGCGAGGCGCGGCATGTCAGCGTACGTGACTTGGCTAGAGGTTCGAGGTGAGCGAGAGAGAGGGGTATGAATGATCCGCGTGTTCCGAGCGGGATCGTCGTCTGGAGTAGCGTCGTTGAGTCAATAAGTATTTCGACGGAGAGCTGGTCGTTCAAGTTGCCGTCGACTGTTGCGGGCAGGTAATCAGAGAATTATCAAAATGTGTAGACAGAAGAAGCGCTGTCCGACGAGCGAAGCTTACATCGCTCTCCGATATCATGGGTGATCTCAGTATCCAGGATTATCCCCGGAGGATCATATTCTTCGTCGTCCGGGAGATAGATCGAGCTGGCAGTAACACACCGAAAGTCAAGCAATGGCTTTGTCGATCGCGGCGGATGGACGAGTCGTGAAGATGCATCGGGAGGCGTGCGCGGTGCGCCCACTTCGTAGTATTTGCCGCACCATGTAGAGTGAGCTGCGAGCAGAGACACGGATGAAAGGAGGATAGTCAGGTAAATGGTGACAACCGTCATTGCCGTGATCAACAAGCTTGTTAGAGGCCGCCGGGCTGCATAGTTTGTTGTCGCAGCTGCTTCCACGTCGGCCACTCGAGACGGGCTGACAAAGTCTCAACGGTGTTCAGATTTGTCAACAACGTACCAACCCCTATAAAGGATAACGACACTGTTGTTCATGAGGACCAACCTGAAACTCGTGACATCATCGCAAGGTGTGTGTGGTCGTGTTTCCGAAAGTCGATTCGCGACCAGTACAGAGTTAACCGGGTTCTCCGCTACCATCAAGTATTCGAGTACCTCTTCACGATCAACAGCTTCCATTCCACTTACCACCTCATCTTACGTCTAGGGGAAATGTACAAAGTCACTGCGGTTGACAGTGCTCGAATACCGCACCGTGCTTCAGCTGAAGAAGGACGGAGAACACGGACGTCCACTATACCTTTCTTGGCAGTCCTAAGCCTCACTCTCCCCTTTCTGGCGTACCTCCTCGCATCACTACCTGCTACATCGACCTCGACGCTCGAGGCCCTCCTCTCAGCGGACTATGATAGATCGTCAGCCACTCGGCCGAGTGCGATGCTGTTGACTGCGCATCCGGATGACGAGGTCATGTTCTTCTCGCCTGTAATACTGCGGCTGGTGGAAGATGGATGGGATGTGAGGGGTCTTTGTCTTTCGACTGGTGAGCCCTTGCTCTTCTTTTTCTCTACCCAGCACGTATAAGATATGAGGCTTCTTGCTCAGAACATATGTGTGACTGCGTGCTTTTGAGCTCACACCGTATCGTATAGGGAACTCGTCCGGCCTCGGCGCAGTACGCGCGGACGAGCTGGAACGAAGCTACGCGGCTCTCGGCGTCCCTCCTACTCAAGTTCGACTCATAGATCATCCGTGAGTCGCATATCGTGCAGCTAGCCTTTGGGATCTGCTACGAGCACGGAAATCCAGCCAGACTGATCGGTATGAACTTTGCTGACGTCAGTATTCACCCGCAGCGAGCTGCAGGATAGTATGACGGCGCATTGGGATCTGGCTTTGGTGGCGAGTCTTGTCCAAGAGCAGCTTGACTCGGCGCATATCGACGTAGTAAGTCACTGACATTCTAAGGACTATACACGTTCCCTGATAGACAACCTCTAACCTTATCACTTACTGTCTATGTCTAGATAATCACCTTCGACACAGAGGGCATAACGAACCACCCGAACCACATCGCGCTCCCTCTCTCCCTCTCATACCTCAACACTACATATCCCCGGATATGGCACCTCGCGTCCCCACCACTCTCAAACAAATACACCGGTATCCTCTATCCACTTTACGTTCATCTCCACACTGCGCTTTTTCGTCTCCTGCCTTCTGACTCAGCTGGACAAGCCGGAGATAAAAAGGGTGTAAAGGGTATAACGGTGATTTCCTCGTTTGGGCAGTACCGTTCAGCTCTCAGCGCAATGAAGGAGCATCGCTCGCAACTCGTTTGGTTCAGATACCTATACCTCGCTTTTTCAAGGTTAATGTGGGTCAATCAAATAGTGCCTGCGCCACAAGTAGTCATCAAAGCCGGATGGCCTAGTGCAGTCTGAGCACAATGATACGTTCCTTATAGATACACATTTATTTTGGGTCTTGTGTCATACTCCTTCTTACAGCACATTTACACAGTATGCAAACATGCATATTGCATCAAGCATCATGCGCTCTACCTCATCATCAGTACTAGACTCGTCAAAGGAGTTATAGCATGGAGAGTGAACGGTCCAGATCATCCTCGACTTACTCACAAGTGACTCACCCACTACTTGTGCAGCTCACTGCTTGTCAGAGAGGAAGGTGGAAGTGGGAGCTACGGTGTGATAAGTGATCACGATCGCAAGCCTTAGGGCTCAAACACACATCGCACATAGGGGGCGCACCTGGACTCTGTCCGTTCCCGGCGTGACACCTCACATATCCACTCAATCTGCCCACCGACAGTTGGAGGTCCGCATTGAAAAGAGTATCATCCACACTCATGCATTCGGACATGAACATACCTCCATCGTAAACACTGCCCACATGACCTATATCGCATTTTCCGTCTTTCTTTCGTAATGCGCATCCTCTATTCTTGCTTGAGACGGGACAACGGGCAGTGGGTTTCCCAATCACGCCAGCATTGTTCCCGTGTCCAAGCCCGCTACGTACGCTGCGCTTTCGAACGCCAGCTGGCGCCACAATTGGATCACGAATGATTCTGCATCTTCAGCCAGAATCTATGACAGGTCAGGTCATATCAGCGAATGTGATATAGGGACCAACTGGCAGCCAACGATAGGGGTAGTGACGTACCGGCTCCAAGCCCTCGACAAGCTCTTCGGCACCTTTGTGGTCTCTCAAGTGGTCGAGTACAAAGTCTGCCAAATCCTGGTCAAGTTCGCCAAGGAAATCTGTGATCTTGCCATGTACGAAAGGTCGGAGTTTGTCTTTGATAGTATTCTGCAGGAGACGAACATGTCGTCAGCGGTGCCACGCAGGTAAAGGGCAGAAGCAGCAAGCTGCCAATAAGACGCTGAGGTGATCTTGGACTCACTTCGCTCACAGCCGCCCATTCGATCGGAATCCGCCATAACCCTCTCCTATCTTTAGGCAGAGCAGCCTTGACCTCCAGTAACCTAGCATTCCGTTTCGCGATCCTCTCAGCTTCCGTGAGCCCGTCGCCCGAATCATGATCGACTTCAAGTCTGACGAAAGTCCTTTTCTTCTTCATTTCTTCTTCGTCGTCCTCATCATCTGCCCCAAAGGCCACCACACCGGGCTTGGCGGCATTGCTAGGCTTTTTCTCTTCTTTCGGCTTGATGTCGACGGCGATGGCAGGCGCATTGAGAGCAAGTCTGATGGGTGCTGCATCCTCTGTGAGCAGGCCTCGAGCGCGCTGCTCTTCTTCCAACTCGGCCAGTTCCGCCATTTGCTTTTTGAGGAATTCCTCTGACTCCCGCTCCAATGCTGCCCGTTCGTCCTCTTCGATCTGACGATCTCGTACGTCATCCTGGTACTCCCGCGTGCGGAACTTTTGTCGCTGTGCTCGCCATCTAGCCCTATGAGTTGGATTACGTGTCAGTTATGTCGGGGCATATCATGACACTGCAGCTCACCGATCGGTGTAGAAGAGGTCTCGACCCCGCTCAGCCATCTCGTCATCATCAAATGCCTCGTACAGCTCTTCTTGCCGTCTTCTTGTTCGCTCAATGAGCTCCGCTTGAGCTTTGCGATGACCAAGCTCCCTGTTCAGAGCTTCTATCCTGCCTCGCTCTCTATTTTCGGTCCTTCGCTCAGCCTTGATGACGCATTGTATCAGTAAGCTATCTCTCTGCTTCAGTCCTGGTCTACTTACGTCTCTCAGTGAAAGATCCTTGTCTCTCTGCCGTCTTTGGCGCCTCAACTCTTCCTCCTCCTCATCAGTCCGGCCACTCTCCGCCTTCGCCTCTGCCGTTTCGGCACGTACGAATGCGACAGGCTTATCATAAGCTTGTGGATCCCTAGATTTACTGGGTCCAGCGCCATTCTGCTGAGAGTGAGCATTTGGCGTTTGTTGGCCGGGTGTTCCTTGACCCCATTGTCGCATCTCGGCTTGTTGTTGCTGTTTGCCCAAGCCCCTGTTGCCGTATCCATAGGCGGTCGATCCTCCACCTTGTGTTCCTCGACCAAAGTTTTGGCCTCCGCCAGAAGCCTTGAAACGTTCTCTCTCCTCCTCGATCTGCTTCTTCTCCTTCTCCCTCCTCGCTGCATTTTCTCGGAAGATGGCAATTTGGTCCAAAACGACCACTCGCTGCTCTTCGGGCAGGTCACCTTCTTTCAAATCTTGCAAATGCGCTGGAACAATGACTTCGATGGGTGATAAACCGCCTGAAGACCGATGGACCCCGTCGGGGTGGGCAGCATTGGGATCTGTCAAAAGGGCGATTATGTGTTTGATGGCTTTGCGACAGACAGCGTCGGCTTCTTCATCATTCTGAATGGCCATGTATCAGCATGCAGAACCTGATTCGGCTCATATAACTCACATCGGATCTGCCCAAAGTCGACTCGAACTCTTCTAGAAACTCTTGCGTTTTCTTGTCCGCCTTGACAACGAGCGCTTTGGATGGCCTCCCCTCCCTCCTGCCCTCTGGCGATAGATCAGGCAGCTCCACACCATTCAGACATCTGATAGCTCGAAGGACGACTTCTGGGTTTTCGAACGATGCGAAACCGAAAGCTTGGGGTTTACCGCTAGCTCCTGAGACTCGCTTCAGTTCATGTAGGGGTCCGCAAGCCTGTTCAACGGTCGTGTCAGCCACCAATTTGAAAACACTACAACGGATAGGCTACACTCACATTTAGAAGGTTTTGGAGGGTGTCGTCTCCTACGCCAGGAGCGATACTGCCGACGAAAACGCTCGTAGTCTTGACATCCCTCACGAAACCAGGTGGACCTCCAGGCGTGCTCGCTCCCGGACCACCGTACTGCGGACTCTGGTTCATCCCAGGTCCTCCATTCATTCCCAGACCCGGGTGTGAGGGTCTAGCAGGGTATCCAGCTCCTTCCGATGGTGGCCGGAACGGTAATCCCCCTGAACCAGGTAATGGTGCGCCGGTGAATCCTTGCGCTCCTGGAGCTCCTTGTCCTGGGGAACCATTGCCTATTGGCGGTCTGGAGCCTGGGGCAAAGTTGGGTGCGAATGGAGGCATGAAGCCAGCCGGGGGCGGCAGGAAAGGCGGGAATCCGCCCGCGGGAGGAACACCGTTCGCATTAGGTGGTCGGGAAGGAGGAAAGGGAGGGAGACTTGGCGCTCCTGGCGCTCCTGGAAACGGAGCTGCAGGAGTGTCAGCTACTATTCATGTAGTACATCATATGGTCGATAGCTCACGTTGTCCGTTGTACATTGTGTGCGAGCAGATGCCGGAACTCCCAACGAGCAATGAGGAAATATAGTGTTGCAAGTGGACGCAGAACACGAAGAAGTCAAGAGCCGGTCAGGTTGATTAAGAGAACAGAAATGCGTACAAACGATTTAGGCGCGTTGGCAATAGATAATTGCTGTGCGCCTATGGCACTCAAACTGCCTGGCCTTCAATTATCGTCTGCATAGATCGCTACATGACTTTTTTGCTTGCCGCTTCTTTCCACCATCCATTTACCTGACTATGGATACAAGATAACATGTGCTCGACCCCACTTAGATAGAGCTGGGATTCGCGACCGTAGCTCCACCATCCGGAATGATCGCTTTCCCGTTGACGAAGACACCACCGTAACTCGCCAAGTAGAGCGTGGCAGCAGCCATGTCCTTTTCGTCCCCTGGTCGACCAGCAGGGAGACTCTCGCCTTTGCCTGTTCCGCTGAGGTCGGACTTGTGCGTGTGCTCATTAGATTCACCAGCGGTCATCTCGGATGGGAAGATTCCGGGCTAGTGGTTTGACATATCAGCTTGTGTTGCATCGTCAGGCTGCAGGTAGCATCTTACGGCGATCTGGTTGACGCGAATCTTGAGGGGCAAGAGCTCCTGCGCGAGAACCTTCGTGAACTACACGTTTTGAAAGCGACATCAGCTCACCAACCTGTAGACCGTTGCTAGTGAGACTCACCTGAACGAGGGAAGCTTTACTAGCGGCATAAGCGAATTGCCCGCCCGAAGCACTCTTCATCATGCCTGAAATCGAGGAAGTGTTGATGATTTGCGACGCGTAACCAGGAGTGTGCTTGGCCGCAGTGCTGAGGAGGGGGATAAACGCTGCCGAGGTGAACTGTGCGTTTCGGTATAATACGGTCCAGGTCAGCTCGTCTACGATGAGATCAAGTGTGGAAGGTAGAACGCACGTAGTACGAGACAATGTTGGTATTGAGGATATCGTTCCACTCGTTGAACTCGGACTTGAGGAGCTGCTGGCTGAACTTGGAGGGATCGTCTTTTGGGATATCCTCGTAGCCCTCACGCGAACCTTCGCCTGCGATACCGGCGTTGTTCAACCTGCGATACGACGAGGGATCAGTGGAGCTCTCGAATGTTTCGGACACTTTGATCGGTCAATTAGGAAATTTATACGGACAGAATGTTGATACCGTTCGGAGCCAGCTTCTCGATCTCAGCAACAATCTTTGTCACGCCTTCCTTATTACTGATATCCCCCGTAACGCTGCGTTGCGGATCGCACGATACATCTAGTGGTTAGCAAAGGGCAATCTGAGCCGAAATAGGAAAACGCAGACCATAACTCACGGGATAATCTCGCCCCTTGATTGCCCATCACCGCTGTACTTCTTAGCGACGTCCTGGAGCTTTTCGGTGTTGCGCGACGTGATGAACACTTTCGCGCCGTTCTCGACTAGGGCGAGAGTCTGCATGAGGCCGATACCCGTGCCGCCGCCTAAGTGGGGATGACGCAATTCAGCGGTCGCGATGAGGTCGAGCCATTACTTCTGACGGGGTGACATGAAGAGAGAGAGGTACATACCGGTAACAACGGCTACTAGGCCCTTACAGCTGAACAGCTCTGCTGCTCTGAGATGAGAGTGGTCCGACATATCCGACGAGAATCTGCGCTGTTGCTGTGCGACCGTCAAAGTGGAAGTGAAAGTGGTAGTGGAAAGCAAGCTGAGATCTCTTTTTGTTTCTATACTTTTAGATCGATGTATGGAAGAGCGAGTAGAGAAGGAAGAGGAAGAGAGAATAAGTTCGTGAGTAGTGGAAGATCGAACGCTGGTTGATCGGAGTGAACGGATCATCGGACTACTTTGCCTATCACCAGATCTTACCAAGAGCGACGGAGCGGAAGCGCACGGTGATCGTGCGGGTACTTGTGTGATGTCAATTCTCAACGCACCAATGAGTCAGACCTCTTACACCATACGCCATACATGGCAACCTGCGTGTTCCCCCTGCTGACCCTACTCGCGACCAGATCGCGCTGTTGCACACACCTATCTCATAGCCCGCTGTGATGTCACAGGTAGCAGTTAATGGTAAAGTGGAGTGTTGCTCTTAAGTGGAGGTTTACAATGCCCGTCATCGGTACTCGTACTAGCAGCCGGTTCCAGCGGAACGAGTGTTGTGATTCCAGCATTCAATGCATCTCACGACCCATGAGATCTTGCTTCTTGTTACACCAAAATATATGGCATTATATGTGCATGCATGCCTGCATCTTCCTCGCTGTCGTATATCGTTTATTAATGCAGGGTATATGGTTCTAAGATGAATCAGAAGTCTGAATCGAATATATAAGATATATAGTGCAATGCGTGACCTGCTGGCTCAGCGGTCGATAAATCATAGATGGTATTTACGCTGGCTCGGTCGAATCCTGATCCATCGTATTGGTTTCCTCATCTTCGTCATCCGTCGAACTAGGCTTAACGATCCTAGAGTATTCTTTCGGTAAGAGGATGGCTCTGCGCGTCTGCTCAGCTACACTCCTGATCATTGGAGCGGCAAGAGCAAGGACATACCGATCGATAGCGACGGGCAGACCGCGATGTCTTCCCCGCAGCATGACGAGGATCATCTACATCGACTATAAGTACCAGACCCGCCAATTCTCCACACAAGACTCACGATCAATTTAGACACGGTGCCAAGCTCGCCCGAGAATGAGAAATTGTTGTTTGGCGTTCCTAAGGTCAGACCAATGGTCGAGTACGCGCTAGTGCATTCGAACAGGATGCGAAAGATGGTGAACCAGTCGCTCCTATGACACGGAGACAATCAGCTGGAACCACCAATATACATGTCTTCGCTCAACACCCACTTGGCCGGATCGAGGATCTTGCCGCGCTCGAAGATACTGATTAGGAAGATGGCTAATGCCAATGGCCAGATATCAAAAGCAAGCTGCCGGCGCATATGCCACAGGAGGTATTTGCTATTGACACCGACGAGCGACCTGGGTCAGTACGAGCTGCGAAATGTTGAATGCGAGATGCGAGATGTCGGGCCTACCTAAAGACCTCGTGTTTACGGCCTTTGAACTCCGGCTCGTCCTCGCTTGACGTATCGGAATTGGAATGATTATATACGCCAATGGCTAGATATAGTACCTTTGTCAGCTATCTTGAGTGAGTGGAGAGCCTTCGAGTTTACCTTGTTCCTCGTAGACGTTCGTGGACCTGACCGACATGGCGATAGCTGCAGAAAGATCAGAATGCTCGTTTTCTCACTATAGGTGAGGAGAATACTTACGATATATCGCAACGTACATCAGGATCTGCCCGTTGTCAGTAAACATATCTGCCGACACTGTCCACCTCCCGAGTACTCACCACATACAAGAACAGAACGGACGGCGCCATATTGGCCACAGTGACAATCCCGAAGCCCGCCGCTCTGACACTGACGCTCTGTAGTAAACCATCGGAGAACCGCTGCCACGCGCCCAGAGTCTCTATTACCGGCAGCCCGATATTCAAGACGAGGAAGCTGAATAGCTCGATGAGCCTGTGGTCGTTCGCATATCTGTTTAGCCGCTAGCCCAAGCCTATGACGAATACCGGAGAGCTGTGTTGACCACTTACATGAGGGCGAGTAGTATGAAGGTGAGATACCATGTTTGATGGCTTGGGAAGAGGTACAAGAAGCATCTGTAGCCAAGATCGAGTCGTCCGTCATCAGCCAGCTTGCAGTGTCAAAGCATGTCAGTCCATGAAGCTGAGCTTACCGTCTTGGATGATCTAAGAGGAAATGGAGCGTCTCGTGAGTCTCGCCGCGGCGATATATCTTGGTACCGAGCCATATGATGAAACGAAGCAAGATAGGCAGAGCGTGATTTCCCGCGAGCAATACTACCACGAGAACGTAGATGAGGAGATAACAACCATGAAAAGGCGCAAGACCTTGGTCGACCAAACTATGATTACAACGTATTCTGTCATGAGCGTGGTGAGCAAGCGGACGGAAAGAGGGCGCACCTGATACCACTCCCAGAATACGCTGATACGGAGATGTAGAGAGAGAACCACGTCTTGTCGACTGTTTGAGCTTGGGTGCCGGCGCTTGCTTGGAACACAGAGTCCCACGTGGACACTATGGCAAAGTAGATAGCGATGATGGCGAAAGGTACGACCTGGGAAAGGAAGACATACTGTCCAACAGCAGTTTGTCAGCTTGGAACGCTTGACAAGGTTGATATCCTCCAGGATGATACGTGACTCACTCCAAAGACAGTCCAGCTGAGCAACTTCAACGCCCTGTACTCCACTCCCCCGATCTGCTCCAACTCGTCATCATCAAGCTCTTCCGTCCAGAAACGACTATTTCGTCCGATGACCAGACCAGCCAATCCCTCAGGCATCCACTTTGCCACGGAGCCTTTGACAGCGTGACTCCATTTCTCCTCGCGGCCACTCTCGTCCTCGTCGTCGACGGCATATGTAGGGTTCCTGACCATCTCCAAGCCTCGTGTAGGACGAGCAAAGCGCGTTTTTGCCGACTGCGGGACGAATGTGTGCAGCAGCTCAAGCGGAGTCGGGAATCCACCAAACCCTGTATGCTTGCGTCCAAAAGCCACGTGTGGTTGACGGGCAGCTTGCTCGGGCGCTGTAGGAGTATGGTACAGTGGCGCGCCAGCGCCCCTGTATTGTGTTGCTGGTGAAATGGGTCGCTGATGGTCTCGCAGTGTCCCAAGGTCGATGGTCGCGCCCATCCTTGTCTGAGTGCGCAGACGCTGTCGGACTGTGTAGTGATCGTCGCTCTGGCGCCGGGCGTCGATCGGTGATGTGACTATTCTGGTAATGCGGTGTGGACTCTCAGGGCGGGAGGGGAAGCCATTTGTGCCTGCGAGAGGCGCAGACGATCTATCCATAGTCGATACTGCGCTCCGCTCCCTGCTATCTCCCTCGGTAGCAGACCCATTACTAAATCTCATATCCACCGGAGAATTGGAGATCGCATCGTGGGGATCGTCCATGAACCCCTCAATCCTGCGAACATCGACAGGCCCAGATATCCGCAAACGCCCATTCTGGACATCCTGATCCAGACTCCTATCCTTCTTCGTGCCGCTCAGCCCCTTCCTGAACGCTCTAGCTCCCGTAGTAAAGCCCTGAAAAGTCCGTTCGGGGGCAACCGTATTGGTCCGACGTAATTTATCATTCAGCAATAGCTGTTCGCACCGCGAGCGAAAGTAGTGTTTCCGCACGAGGACCATGACGAGGGATACGGTCGACGGCTCGCCGAGGATGAAGAGGATGAATAGCAGCGCTTGTTGGAATGGGTGGATGGCGGAGATGCTACGATTGGAATGAGCTATGCGAAGGAGATATTAAAGAAGACTTACTTGACAGTCACAAGACCTGTGACGCTGTACGGCTCTCAGCACACACCCTTCTCTTAGGTAGACTTCACTCACGTCATGGAAGAGAAGCAGAGGAAAAGACTATCGACGAAAGTGACTTTCTGTACTCCCGTATCAAGGCTATTCGCATTCCCCGACGCAGACCCGTTAGCAGCGTAGAAGATGCACGCAGTGATGACTATGCAGACACAAGATAGGCACATCAGCTCGATACTCCAAACTCGATACGTGACGTGGTAGATGAGTGTGGATCTAGATGCGATCAACGTCGACTTACGTGGAAGGAAAGTGAAGATGAGCAGATGGACTCGAAAGAAGTTGAGGTGGTGCGCGGCGCGGTCCCAGAGGTCGCGGAGGCCGTTGGTCGATATCATGCTGGGCGCGATAGTATCCTTTGTCCCTGAGCTACAATCGTGGTCTCAAGGGCTGGTCGATATGCTGAGCTTGTATACAAGTCGGGATCGAGTGATCAAGCTGCAACTCGTCTCAGAGAAGGGTTGTTGATTGAACGCATATCTGATACCTGGGTGCCCGAATTTCGCTGATCTGCCGACGTCACGGTCGTGATGTGACGAAGCATGCCATCTTCGCAATTCTGATGGGCTTTGATGCTTAAGATGAAACTAGGAGTGCAGGTGTAATGGATACGAATATGATGTGTTTTGATGCGAGCGATCATAACGGGGTCTCCAGCCAGGCACCGTCCGCGTGTGATGTGATATTTATAGCATTACTTACCGGTGGCGTGGCAACGAGCACTGCTGTGCTTTTGAGTATTTCAAGAGAGGTCATCCTCGGGTCACTGTACAATCAATACTTTTGTACATACAAGATCTCGTCGACGACATAATCACAGCAATGCAAATGCGGCCTCCCAAATGAACATACATACAACAACGCTCGATCCCCATACTAGCGTCTCAGCTCATGATCCCTTGATTTATTGACACTACCTTAAAAGCACACTACCGATTCCATACCCTCATGCCTTTGTCATCCTGCCACGCGCCGTACGCCGGGGGAGGGGAGAGCAAATTCCTCCTGAACTGCTGCTGCTGCTGAAGGAACGGTGGCTGAGCCTGAGCCGAGCAGTAACGGGTGTTACCGAGGTTCTCGTCCGTAGGGCGATTCTTGTAGAATACCCATGCGCTATAGCCGTGTTCATCCTCAGTCTCAGCACAGTAAATAGAGCGTTACAGATCGTATTATGCGTACAAGAAAGAGAGAGTTGACTTACGGTGGGTTGGAGCCAAATGCCACGGACTTTGCAGGCGGGACGGGGGGCAAAGGTTTATTCGTATCGACTCGCTGGCCCTGTACATCCTATAAGCATCTGGTAAAACGGACTTGAGAGGGGAGATAGGGCTTACACGGATAGAGAAGTCACCATGATAATGACCGCCGAAATACGGCCCGTCATTGCGTCTCTGCTGAGGAGAGTACGACTGCGAGTTGCCCATTGAGAAGAGGTTCTTCCACATCGAATTGCCAAGTGGCGGCTGATAGGGCGGAATGGGTATAAATCCGTTCGATATCTGATTTGCCTTTGCTGTATGGTAAGTGGCTCAAGCTGGGTGCAGGCGGAAAGGTAGCACACGATATGGATAGCAACGACACAGAGTCGCCTGTACTAGCATATCACCGTTATACCACGCCTTAAGATTGACTCGCCTCTCAGCAACTGACGAGATGATGGCTCTCCTTTGAACCGCAGATCCACCTCATGGAAGATTGGACTAAGGAGCGTCAACCTACATTCTCCTGCTCGACGACGCGCTATGAGTCATGGACAATATTACACTCGGAGCAAGAAATGAAAGGAAGGGCTCTGAGTATGCCACACTGCCAAATTCAATATACAGAACGAGAAAGCGACGCGCTTCGACCTCCACTTTGCTCGTCCTCGAACCACGCGAGTCTTCTTTGACATTACTGTCCTATATACATCTCGTTCTATTGCATACTCGATATACTAGATCGACCACTCCGATCTGTCATATACGCACAGAAAACTCACTGCGCGTGCACTTTGACCCAGCCCCCAGCACTTCGAGCGCCGAGAGCTGAGTGAGGATATTTCGAGCTCGATATGGTGTTACTCGTAGATTCCGCCTATCCCGGTCGGCCGGACGATCTCCTTGCGTCCGTCGAGGAGATGGTCAAGGCGCATATGGCAAAGTGAGCCTCTTCATCACCTATATTCAGCTGACCAAATATACACGGCGCAAGTTGTGACACAAGCTGACATTGCCGCAGGTACGACCCCTCGCACGATTGGGCACATGGTACGTTCATTCATCAAGTTACTGATCGGACGCCGACTTTGGTCGAGCCGACTGACCGAATTCGATGTTGATTACTGAGATTGCTTCCCCAGTGGACAGAGTACGACGACTTGCTATCAGGATCGCAAACAGCCGTGATCCCAAGCCTGATCTTCTTGTAGTGGAGCTCGCTGCGCTGGCGCACGATCTTGATGGTAAGCGTCATACTGGCGAAGCAGGGTCAGCGTACGAGACTGACCACGATACTCGTATCCGCTTGACGAATGTTGTCGACTCTGCTCTTTACCCTATATGACATGGCGCACCCTTTCAGATAGTGAGTAGCTGCTCATCGTTGTTCAAGGCAAAGGCTTTGTAATCGATACTTCGGAATAAATTGAGAATGTCCAGCTGATGCATCACAGAGAAATACGCTACACCAGACTCCCCCACACTCGCGGGCCTCCTCGCACCATACCTCTCTCACCCCGCCATCTCCCCTTCAGCCTCCGCACTCATTCTACGAATAGTTCCCTCGGTCTCATACACGTCCGAATTAGCTCTGGTCAGCCAAGGGGATTGGACATGGCAGCGGGAATGTCCCGAGTTGCACGCTGTCCAAGATGCAGATAGACTAGATGCTATTGGCGCCATTGGTATCTTCCGCGTTGCTGCTTTCAGTGGAGCGAAGGGGAGGGTGCTCGTTGATCAGGGTGATGGTAAGAGTGCCGAGGGGCATTTCCACGAGAAGCTCCTCAAGGTCAAAGATAGGATGAAGGTGGGTCCTGTGCTTGTCTACCTTGAATGTTTCTGATAGACTGACAAATTGATGCAGACGCCTTTTGGTAAAGAAGAAGCGGAGAGACGGCAGCAGACTGTGAGTCCGCGATGTCCTGCAAAGCGAACGTATTCGACGATATGTACTGACGTTGCGCTTATGCGATCCGCGGCACAATAGATGCTGGACTTCCTCGGTTCTCTGGAGAGGGAGAGAGAGCTCGAGTTGTCATCTGCGTCATGACCTTGTCGGTTATACACACCTTCATTCGTACTGAGAGTGCGAGCGAAAGATCAAGGTGATTGGAGCAGTATTGTATCAGGTCCATCCATAGCTAGTGATAGAATGATGCTAGCTGGTAGTAGCCATGGTGTACCGTAAGTTCACCATAAGTTTATAGTCCTACCACCTCTAATTTGCAGATATGGTGAGGAATCCAGTGTCAGCGGTTGCATTTACAAAGCCCATGTGTATCATTGCCTTCAAGACGTAATACGGCCGAGGAGATACGCGCTCCGAAAAAATCGGCAACTCAATTACGGCCGCCGGTAGCATATACGCTCAAAGCCATTACCTGTTTATGTAACCGTAACCGGTGGTGGTAAGGTGTGATACAGGGATCTGTCCATTTTATTATTATTGTGTTAGGTTGTTTGTTGCAGGAGGCGTTCGGCGCTCGGTGACGGTCCCAGAGACCAGAGTAGTGCTAGCAGCGCACGCACACGCAATCTTTACATGTGGTGTAGGGGGTAGGGTGTATAGTCTAGGGTATGTTAGTCTCGTCGGTACGGTATCAACTGGAGATAGCCGATCTGGCGCGGCCACTGTCCTCGTCGAAAGTTTTTGGAGATACGGTAGGATATGAAGTTGACGTTGTTTGTTTCTTCATGCATTCATTCTCTACTTTGTTCGCCATCTATATTGAGTCGGTCGTTGCTTGACCAAAGGTGCGAGCGTGTAGATTTCATAGACATAGACCATAGACAATAGACAATAGAGTATAGACAGTAGACTGATTCAATTCATCACACCTCAGCCCTCGGTACACCCGAGAGAACCATCGCCATTCGTCGCCCGTCGTTAATCGCCCATCGCTCATCGCCGAAAACAATAGCAAAAGTCTAAAACTAGCTCAGTAATTGACGATTCGTGCACAACACTTTTTGATCCGTAGATTCCATTCTATTCCTTTCCTCATCAAAACGCAATACCGTAGTGGTGCATAACAACGCACTTCTACTGTCGCATCGCACACGCTCAAAAAAATCGCTAGCTACGTGGACGAACGAGCGCCGATCCTGCTCACGCCCGCTATCCATCATTGATTGCGAGATCTCCAGATCACTTCGGTCACCGAGGTAGTACCGTTCATTACACTTTTTATAACTCGCCGACCTCATCCACCACCTTTCATACGATAAGTCGAGCACCACTCGATCGCCCTGCACAATGTCGATGTCATCAACATCCACCCAAGTCGGCGGCACAACTGACAAACCCTTATCATCCTACACCTTGAAGAAGCGCATATGGAGACCGTATGTCCACCCATTCGAGGAGATCGTAAGCAGGAAGTATCCCGGTAGCGGAACAGAGGCAGATCCATATATCATCGACTGGCTGCCTGGAGATAGGGAAGACCCCCAAAACTGGTCATCCAAATACAAATGGACCACCATCGCCATAGTAAGCTGGGTCACTTTGGCTGTCGCCCTCAGCTCGTCGGCCTACTCCGGCGGCGTCACCAGTCTCGTTGAGGAACTTGGAGCAAGTCAAGAGCTCCTCATTGCGGGCGTGTCTCTCTTCGTCGTCGGTTTCGCCTTCGGCCCTCTGTAAGTCGCGCCTGCAGTCCAATGATCGAGATTCATTTGCTGACATTCGTGTCCTTTCAGCTTCTGGGCGCCCCTCTCAGAAGTCTTCGGCCGTCGTCTCGCATACATCATCTCCTACTCATTCTTGACCATCTGGTCCGCCGCGGCTGCCGGTTCGCAAAACGTCGGTCAGCTTCTGGTCTTCCGATTTTTGTGCGGGTTCTTCGGCTCGTCGCCTTTGGCCAATGCGGGCGGCACCATATCCGATGTCCTCGATGCCAATCAACGCGGTTTGGGAATGGCCTTCTTCGCCGCTGCGCCTTTCCTCGGTCCTTCCTTAGGCCCCATCACCGGTGGTTTCATCGGTCTCAAATGCGGCTGGAGGTGGATCGAGGGTTTCCTTGCCATCTTCTGTGGTGTTCTACTCATCATCGTTGTCTTTTTCGGCGCCGAGACATACGCGCCTGTCCTCCTTCGTCGACGAGCCAAAACCCTCAGCGCTGTCACAGGCAATGTGTATCGGTTCCGGGCAGATGCCAAGAAGCCGATGGAGGTTGGTCTCCTTTTCAAATCGAGTCTGATCCGACCATGGAAGTTCCTCATCTTCGAACCCATTGTCAGCATCCTTACCTTGTATACCGTGAGTCAGAGTTGGTTGATCTCATTTACACGCGACTTGATATTGACGAGACAATGCATACTAGGCCATCATATACGGTGTCCTTTACCTCAACTTCGCTGCCTACCCCATCATCTTCGAGAAGATGCGTGGCTGGAACTCGGGTGTCACTGGCCTCTCTTTCCTAGGTGTATTGGTCGGCACCATCATCTCAGTCATTCTCTCCATCACCTACGTGAATCCTCAATACATCAAGACAGCCAAGCGCAAAGGCGGTCGTGCCGATCCAGAGGACCGTCTTCCCCCTGCTATCTGGGGTGGTGTCCTCATTGTCATTGGTCTTGCAGGCTTTGCCGCTACCGACGGACCCAACGTGCACTGGATTGCGCCAATCATCTTCGGTGCCCCGTTCGGGTGCGGTGTCATCGTCGTCTTCCTTTCTGTCTTGGGTTACCTTGTCGACAGCTACACTGTGAGTTTTGTTGCTCGAGTTTGCACTGTCAGGATTTATACTCATTTTACTGCGCCCGTAGATCTACGCTGCCTCGGTCCTAGCTGCCAACTCTGTCTTGCGTTCGCTATTCGGTGCTGCTTTCCCACTCTTCACCTCTTACATGTGAGTCGCCTCGTCTCCGATATGATGGTAGTCATCAGCTCATAGACGCAGGTACGACGCTCTTGGCGTACATTGGGCTGCTGCGCTTCCAGGTTTCCTGGCACTTGCGTGCATCCCGTTCACTTTCTTGTTCTACAAGTACGGCGCCAGGATTCGCGCTAAATGCAAGTACGCTGCCGACGCTCAACGACAAATGGCTTTGATCATGGCTGCCAGGATGGAGCAGGCCAAGCGAGATGACCAAGAGGCTGCAATTGAGGGAAAGAACGAGGTTCAACCCAACGGAAATGCCACAAATACCGACTCGACCTCGGCTGGCGCGGCTCCTGGCACTGCTCCTTCTGTCCAACCCGCTGAACAAATTGGTGGGCTTGGCAAGGTCGAGGATAAGGCAGCCGAGTATGAAGCGCCTCCTCCCACTTCTGCCCATGTTCATCAAGATACGCCTACGACGACGAACGGCGCTATTCAAGCACCCTCTTATGGAAATGCGACTGGCGAGGCATCGGCAACAACAGCAGTACCAGCGATGGCGGCTGACGACTCGCGCCCAGCGCCATCTCGGATGCTTACTCTCGGCACGCCCGTGACGTTGACCGCGGACCAGCTTTCTCATCCGAATCGACCTGCTCACGTACACCATGAATGGTCGATGTACGAGGCTCTGGCAGACAGAGACGAGGTCGATCTGGCCGATGACGAGAGATTGAAGCTGGAAGAGCTGCACAAGAAATTCGATCATGCCAAGCGCAAGTGAAAGCGGAAGCGGGGTGCGATGGATTCATGATATAAATGACTATAGATGCGATCTTGGGGAGTTGGGGAGGAACGGGTGTACGAGCGTTAACGAGAATAGTCATCGCAGAGCTATAGATGCGAGTGCTTATAATAGACATTTACTCGGGTATATGCACGGAGTAGAGTCGACTTGTTGGTCGATGATCGTTGATCGTTAAGCATTGATCATTGTTGAGGTTAAAGCCCCTGTTGTGTCCGTTGCCGAAGTGGAGGTAACAAACCGGCGAGCTGTCGGCGGATGCCGAAAAACGAGATTGAGATGAGATTACAAATCGCTGAAATTTGGTCACGTCATTGAATGCTGTTTCTCCACCACTACTACTAGTCCAAGTCCGACTTCGAGTTGCAAAAATCCTACGATCGTCTTAGTTCTTATCACGGGCTCGCGACTGGCAGTACCACTGATCCGGGCTAACGAATTTCGAACGACCGATAAGCAAGTTCACCTTACTCGGCACTTTTCGGACATCGATAAGTAACGAGCGAACTCGACTATCGCCGGAGTCGATCTGGGGTACCAGTCGAAGCAGGATAGACGCATAGAGGGGACCCTCTCGTCATCGAGTTTAGCGCACGTCACTATCCAGTGCGTTGTGCAATACATCGCTTCGCCATACAACGAAGAAGAGTGACTAGGTGGTGAACCCGGATTGAATCCTGGAACAACAAGCTACTGCTTGACAGTAATCCGTACAGAGGCATCCACTCGATATACCTGAGAACGACAACTCCAACGATCAGCACATCCACCCCAACTACGCTTCCACCATGTCATCCTCCACTCCATCGTCGTCGACCCCATCCCAGGCGCCATCAGTGTACATCTTTACCACCTCGCAAACGCCCCTCGCACCGCGCTATCCTCATCCTCGAAAACCGACGCTTGTCCTCCCGTCTCTAATCCACAGGACACTGCACAACGCCCTGGACTCGGACGTCCCCTCGATACACTGGTCCACTACCCCGTCCATCGATAAGAGTAGTGCTCGAAGTGTGGTTATACCGCATCCTGAGACATTGACCAAACACGATCTACCGTCTGGAGGATCTACTACGCCGAATGGACAAGG
>JALPCB010000214.1:0-31634 GCA_026538395.1 Cryptococcus sp. GC_Crypt_3
CGTTATCACCTGGAATCGCGCTCGACAACCTGCCCACGAGTTTGACTCACTAATCACCGCTTAATGGGCCAACAGGGGAGACTGGTCAAGTAGAGCTGGGCCTTTATGCGAGTCGGATAGAAGCCAACACGCTTAGAGAGTTCAGGAGTGCACTAAGAGCATTGCAGGAGGGACAGGTCTCACAGACAGAGCATGATGGCCTGGACGTTAATAGAGATCAGCGAGCGTTAGTATGACGTGTACAATATCATGTACGATCAATAAATACCCCATGAACAAGCTATAACACGTGCCCAAGTGCAGTGATCGCCTCGGATGAATCGCATCAAATACATATCACGCATGGCTACGCAGAATTAATCACGCATGGCTCACGCGGAGGGAGAAACGGGTCGTATCTCAAATATAGTAACAAGCGAAAAACGAAGATACAAACAGGGGATGTAATAAAATTAGCAAAAGGAAAGGCTACGCGCGACGATCAAAGCCTAGAGTGTCTCATCGAAACGCTTAAGACCTCTCGCCACGGAGACGACGGGCGAGCTGCAAGTCCTTGGGCTGGATGGTGACACGCTTGGCGTGGATGGCGGCCAAGTTGGTGTCCTCGAAGAGGGAGACGAGGTAGGCCTCGGAGGCCTCCTGAAGGGCGCCGATGGCGGACGACTGGAAGCGGACTGGGAGTGTTGTCAGCGCGAGTCGTACTTTGATTACAGGTTTTATGACATAGTACTCACGATCAGTCTTGAAGTCCTGAGCAATCTCACGGACGAGACGCTGGAAGGGGAGCTTTCGGATGAGGAGCTCGGTGGACCTGTTACACGTCAGCGGCGATCATGTCTACGTGTGAGTCGCAACTCACTTCTGGTACCTCCTGATCTCACGGAGGGCGACGGTACCGGGCCTGTACCTGTGGGGCTTCTTGACACCACCGGAGACTTGAGATGGGGCCTGCTTACGGGCGGCCTTGGTAGCGACTGAACGGAAGGTCAGTAACGGGTCAATAAAGAGAGAAGCTGTAGCGACTCACGCTGCTTCCTGGGGGCCTTACCACCGGTGGACTTGCGTGCGGTTTGCTATAGAGATGTCAGCGTGTGTTGCTGGTGCGTGCATACATGAAAGAAGGGAATGGAAGAATAAGGGAAGGGGATCTCGGTGATAACGAGCGGGGAAGAAGGATGATCTCGGGTGGCGAGTGACCGTGTATCCTCATGTGCATCATGCAAAGATGCATGCATACATGAGGGGAGGCAACGTCGGCGCAGATGAAGAGTGGGGAAGGTATGTGAGAAGAGGCATGGACAGGATAGAAATCTCGAGGGGATGAGGCGATAATATGTGGATTGCGTATGCATAGGAATGGGTTGTTTTCCTCTTCTTCCCACGATCAGAGACGTCTTCACTAACCTTTGTGCGGGCTGTAGTAGTATGCATGCATATGACACGGTCAGCGATCGTGTCGCAGCGGGGTCTGTGCATGCATCGTAATCACTCACCCATTATGTATCACGAGGAGACAAGAATCGATTTGGGGGATTTAGTGGATAGAGAGAAGATGTAGAGAGGAGATAGATGATGATGATGGTGTTTGTTTGGTGAATGAAGTGAAAATGGAAGAAAGGTGGGGTGTCTTTTCCATGTATGAAGCTGCGTGGTAAGAGCGCAGAGTATTTGTGAAAACGCGGATTGCGAGTGGACTGGACGAGTCCAACGGCGAATACGCGAATACGCAGTACTACGTTGCCAAGTTGCGTCAACCGTAAACCGCCGAGAAGGGATTATCGTGGTGCTGTGTTCAGAGTGTTTTGGTTTTGGTTTTGGCACTCGCAGAGGCGCGGCGCATCAAAGGGAAAAGGGGGGTACTAAGCGTAAGCACATCAGTCAATTAAAGCAATGGTAGATCATGGTGCCACCCGGCGTTTGCGGTGTTTTCTTTCCCCCTCTGCCATCTGCGTTGGAAGCTTGGAAGCAGCGATTCAGTTCTGTTAATTGACCGGCTCTTTGAGGCAATCACAGCGAGTCACAGTCACCTGGGGGGGATCGAACGGGGTGACGAACCAACGTGCGATAATGGCTGTTTCTGATTTCATTTGTCAGAGTGGACTTTGACGGACTGCTGTTGCTGTACAGCTTAGCTGGCGTCTGTTCCGTCTCGTCAAATGGTGCCAGCTCAGGAATGATCATAGAGCGGGGCAAAGGATGTGGGACTGGATGCATGAGGTTTGGAAGCAACAGACGCGCTGTGCACTCGCAACAAAACAGATCTAGAGAGGTGCCACACCCGCCTTTCCTGCTGAATACCATATAATTGTCTTCCCTCTCATATTCCTCGCTCAGCCTCTACTTCTTCCACGTCTAATGCAGTGATATCCCTCCTGTACGACACCTTTGTATATGGACGACTTGATTTTCTCTCGCAACAGTCGCTCACTTGACCAAGTGGTCGTAGACTGAGCAAATGCCAAGCCTGACTCTGTCTGCGTTGTCAGGCTCACTCTTTCCGTAATCTTCGGCTGGTGGAGGTGACCTTCTCCAAATTGAGCACGACTGCACAATCACAAGGATATTGGCACTACTACCTTGCTTAATACAGTCGCTACCAAGAAACCAATATATCGGATCACTCGTATACAGTGAGAAGCATGACGAGCAGCTCATCTCGGATACTCCTTTTGGACGGGGGAATGGCGAGTCCTCATATCACAACATATAATACTACGTGATGCGTATGCTGATTTTGATGTTTTTGCCGAACAGGGGACAACCCTCGAAAACCTCTCTTACGATGTCTCGTCCCCCCTCTGGGGCCTGGAGATACTCCAGACCAACCCCCATGCTGTGCAAGATATACACGAGCGATTCATTGGCGCTGGAGCAGATATCATCGAGACTGCCACGCGAGTCTATCCTCTTTCTTCCAAGTTTGATAATACGCAATAGAGCTGATCGTTGAGGCTTGACTTCGTTAGATATCAGCTCACGCCCGCTCTACTACAGCGGCATATGCACGTCGACGGAGCACAAAGTAGTCAGATCTTGCGCACTGCCGTCAGCGTAGCAGACAAAGCTCGACAGAGCTCTTCGTCAACTGCGAATTATAAGCAGAGAGCTGCGTCCATTGCGCTGTCGTTCGGACCGCTCGGATCAACACTTCAGCCACCGCAAGAGTACGCCGGACTATACCCTCCGCCTCACGGTCCAGCTCCTCTTGCCTCAAACAACGCCTCAACTCCTTCGTCGTCTTCCTCCACTGCCCTTTCGAAACATGGAGTCAGCGCTATTTCCAATGCATTCACATCATCCGATGATGAGCGGAGCGCGATTGCCGCTTTGGCGGAACATCACTTATCGAAACTCGACGAATTCGCATCGGACGAAGCGTCTTGGCGGGCGATAGAGTGGATAGCGTTTGAGACTGTTCCCGTCATACATGAAATCTGCGGTATTCGGCGAGCTATGCGAGTACTCAACGAGCAACTGAGAATCAGGTGGGGAAGCGATGAGGATAGTGAGAAGGGAAGAGAAGGCAGAGCGTGGTGGAAGAAAAAGTTCTGGATCACTTCGGCCTTTCCTAACGGCCAACACCCGCAACAACTCCTCTCTGGCATACACGCTCCTGTGCCCGCGATCCTCGAAGCGCTCCTCGCAGACAGCGATGGAGACGATACGTACGAAGTCCCCGATGGCGTGGGGATCAACTGTACCCACCCTCGATACCTCGCTTCCTTAGCGCACGACTTCTCGTCGGCACTTCGCACACTTCCGCGCACTACGACCAAGCCAAGACCAAAGCCTGCGTTTGTCCTGTATCCCGACGGAGGACAGGTGTACGATACGTCCACTCGTACATGGTCAGCAAAGAGCGGTCCGGGAAGTGCAGAAGAGTGGGCACGGGGCGTCTTGAGCGTCGCGCAGCAGGTCGAACAAGCGACTAGCACTGAGCGTGCTAGTGTTGCGTCAGATGACAAGCTGTGGGCTGGAGTCATCATTGGTGGATGCTGCAAAACATCCTTCGAGGAGATTGCAGCGTTGCGCAAGGCGATCGACGAGTCTGTCTGATAACAGGCATAAATACTTGTCAATAGATAGACAAACAAATGTACATGCATATCGAAAGCATGCTGTAGCAATATAGGCTATATGCGTACTTGCCCAAAACGCTGTGTCGTCTCGTGCAATACCGCACCAGCATCTGCCTTGGGCAACATGAGTACTTCGACCTTCTTCCCTAGACCAGGCCACGGCTTGCCTGCTCCTGCTCCCGTACCCATACTTCTAGACGAGGACCGATGATGTAGTTCCGGTTTCTCTCCTCCACCTTCTCCCGACTCGTATAGGGCGGTCATGACACCGTACACCCAATTGGGATTTGTCAGCGGTGAGAGATCTGACGACTTTTGCAGTTTCTACCGTAGCGGTACGGATCAGCCATCGCCTGATTGATCGGAAGAAGACTGACTGACCTGCTTGACATCGTCGTAACCCACTTCCATCCCGCTCACTTCGCGTATCACCTCGTCGCTCCCAAACGCATGATATATCCGCACGTCGTACATTCTGAACAAGACGTTGTCGACGCGCACGAATAATCGAGCCAGGATGAAGAATGAGTGAGGCATGACTCGCTGTTGCGAAATCGCGTCAGCTCATACATGTCCGGACTCGATGCCAAGTTTTGAGAAAGCTGATGGAATGTGGTGTTCGAGAAGTGGGTCACTTACTATACGAGCGTTCAATATGGATTCTCCGTTGTCATGCAGCTCATCCTCGAAAAGGGGCACGTCCTCGTAGAACAGTATACGATCAAGGACCGGATCTTGCCTCGCTAGTAGAGGCATAGGGAGTGAGTGCGTAGGAGACGCTCGGTAAGTCTGCATCCCTCATGACAGGGATCAGCTTCCTTCGAACTATGTCAGACGATGAGATGCTCACGGATGGGCCAGCGACTGAGCCAGCGTAGCATGTCGAGTATGTCCAATCGTGTGGTTTGACCGGTTTGGCAGGGACAGGCGTGTCGGACAGTAATGACGGGCTTGCACTGAACGTCGCCAACAAAAGAACAGCAGAGATGACATCAGCACATCCCTCGACGTAGCAAGGCGAGCTACGGCATACCGATTCTTACCCCACTTCTCCGCCATGCTGACCAGTACTCCGCCACCTACACGTTCCTCCCATCCGTCGCCCACTGCGACCCCAGCGAGAGCCTCCAGCGTATCGAATCGTAACTGGACACCCTGCTCCTCACTCGTGAGCTCTCCGCTTGCTCCTGATGAAGCGGGAGCAGAAGAGGGCGTTGATCTTGCCACATCTGGTGTTGGAGTAGCAGTAGACGAGGTGGACTGGCCAGGAGCGTAGGTGAGGACTAGCGAGTTGTTGCCAAATGTCATTTCTGGTAATGGCAAATTGAGAGATTTTTCCGCTCTACCGTATCAGTATCAAAGGGACACAGCATCAGCGAAAGGAGCTTTAGTTTGCGCAGCTAGCATTCCAGTCCTCGACGTGGTACGACGGTCGACTCACGCTTCGATCTCCCTACCATTGAGGATAGGCCGCTTGGTAGCTGCGATAGTCCAATCTCCTATTTTCATTGTGGAGGTATGACGGCCTTTCTGCAGTGTGAATAGAGGAGTGGGCGAACTAGCATTAGGTGCTGATGCGCCTCCAGGCGCTGTGGTAGCCCCTTGTGGAGAGAAGGCGGCCATATTGTTGGACCGGGTTTCAAGAGCGATTGTTCTGACGGGTCAAGGTGAGGTGAGGTGATGTATGAAGTAGGCAACGCTACAGCACCGACTTTACGTTCTGACAGAAGGCGTTGAGCGGCTGCTTTCCCACGGTCGCGCGTTCCAACTGGGCTGCTCATATCCCACCCGCATCCCTCACCAACGGTAGACTGTCAGAAGCGGTTTGACGTTTATAACGCCTGTGAGCCAAGCATAACATGGATAGCATGTAGCTATGGTTCCGCATGCATATATGATCTGATGTAGAAGAAGTCAATCGTCATGCTCAGCTTCCTGCCAAAATAATAGAATAGTACAACTGTGCGAGTCATTGAGACTTGCGCGCCTGTAATGCGTCTTGCCCAGAATAGGATTACGGCCGAAAGACCCGCCGAGCGGCATCGTGTGCGTTGCCCCTTTTCAACATGCTTGACCTGAATTCGCCTGGTGGATAGCTGCTTTCCCTGATCAGCTGAAAGCCACATTCGATGTAACACGTACATAATCCGCAGGTCTCCCTTTGGCCGCTCTGTCAAGGTTATCTCCTGCGGATAGGAGAAAACGGCACAAGTACTCCGCCATCTTACCAAATTCGAACAAGCACCAAATGGTTATGTTGCAGGGGCAGAAGCGGTGCAACGAGCAAAGAGCAAAGAACAGAGAGCAAAGAACAAAGAGTAAAGAGCGAAGCGGTCATGTGCGCAATCTCGCCTCGGGTGCCTCGATGGACAAGGTTCATTTTATCGCTTTACCTCTGAGCTATCACCATGCATATTGACTACTCGTACGCCGTACCACCAGCAGTACCGCGAATATCTATTTTGCGGGCTGGCAGCCACAGTTCCTGAGAGTGTCTAGCTTGTTCTCCAACGAACAAAGCGAAGCATCGCCTTGGTCTCTTTACGTTGATCAGATGCTAGCGGGAGAGCGATAAGCGCGCATGGCGTCATAAGACTTTCACACACGGAACACAGTCACAGACACAGTGGCTAATCTATACCCTTCTCCCGCTTTGCTCCTGGCATCAGGAGAGCCACGAGCGCCGAGTGACGGAGGATGAACGGTGTAGGGAACGAGGCGAAGGAAGAGAACGAAGAGAAGGAAGCAAGGGTACTGACAAGCTAGCGCCGAAAGCCATCAGCCACATGACCTCATCTCCGCATCGGCGGCTGTCAGGTGGGCTATACGGTAACGCCGCTATCCGCTATCCTACTCGGCACGAAGACAGTGATGGTATCAGATCTCTACGCCGTCAGCGCAGCGGACCACCCTGCCAAGGCGTGCTGCAGGGCGAATCAGGAACGACGTCTCTATTTTGAGGTTTTGAGGACACGCGGGCGCTCGGCCGTGGTTGCCATTTGCACTTGGATTAGCGGTCGTGGTTGCGATTGGGTTTGCGTGGTATAGGATCAAACGGCACGTCGTATCGGCGAATTGCGGATCAGATAGGGCGCAACACGCAAGCTGCCAGGTGCAGGACGTCAAGTGCCAAATGAAAGATGCAAGTGGCGCACGGCCCGCTCAAGGCGGTGTGGTGTGAGTACACACTTATAAACCTCGTCTCTGATTGCAGCGACTCTATCTTCCACCTGTTACTTTCTTGTTTAAGTACTGCGAAGCACTACTACGTTGACACGAGCGACAAGCTACCATAGCCAGTGCATCAGATCGAGACATGTCGCCCATCGCCGTTCGGTCAGTCTGCGGCCTCGTCCTGGCCATCTTCGCCGCGGTGGTCCTGGGTATCTCGGCGCACGTCGAATCGTCGGTGAGTACATCCCAGGATCAGGGTCATCATTCACAATCATAAGCTCAGATAGCTGACAACGATCTGCGCTCAGAGCCGCACGTTCGGAATCAAGACTTCCACTTTCACCTATGATGCTTTTGTCGGCGCTCTGACCATCGTCTTGGAGCTCGTTTCTGCTGGTGTGAGATTGGCGCTGCCCAGGAGCCAGCTGTCGTCTCTGGCCGTCGAAATTGGCTTGGCAAGCATGTACATGGGTCTCTGGCTCGGTGAGTTCCGCACAACACTGCAATTATGGGTGAACCAATGTGACTCGTGGCTGATGTTCTTCTGCGGTCAACGCGTAGCCGCCGGGATCGCCACGACCATCTTCACTGAAGAAGGCAGGTCCGTGTGCAGACACCTCGACGACCTATTCGACGTCCCAGAGCTAGAGGATCTGGACGCCGAAGCTCTGGGTAAGTTTGCATCTCCATCAATGGAAGCTTGACAAGCTCGATGCTGACATCCGGTCCGCACTTTAGCTGCCGCCAAGAAGATCTTCAAGAATGCCTGCTCGGAGCTACACGCTGAGCTAGCGATCATCTGGCTCGCATTCGTCTTATCGTTTGGCATTCTCGCCTACCTCCTGATGCTGTGCTTCCGACACTACGCCAAAGGCAACAAAGCTGTACGTCCCTTAAATATTGCTTCGATAGCTTAGGATTTGTCGCTTTTACTGATATCGCACCAAATAGATCTTGTACACGTCTTTGAGCGAGTACAGGAAGCCTGCAGTCAACCCTTTTTCCGATCCCGAAGGCAACGCCCCTGGTCACACGGCTGGTATCGCTGATCCCAACGAAGAGATCGTCTTCAACCGATCTTAGAAGCGCGAAGAGTGTCCGGAGCAGCCGCTAATATCCTGGTTAACAAAGATGCCTAAGCCAATTCCATAACGTAACGTAATCAATGATAGTCTCAAGTATAATGATTCTCATACGATGAACATCTCTGCTCCACGCTCGCGTCTTACGATGCATGCAATATTGATCCGGTGGATGCAATAGATCTATCTCTTCCCTCTGACCACAACGCGTTTCATCTTGGGCATCTTCTCCTTGCCACCTTCCTCGCCACCACCAGTAATTCCTTTCTTCTTGTTCTCCTTCTCAGCTTCCTTGTCCCGCTTGATAGAAGCTAGCGCGACGCCGGTCGCGACAGCAGGTGAATGAAGTGGCAGTCGTGCTTCGAGAGCTGGCAGAGGTTGAGGTGCAGGTGGAGGACGTGTCGCAATTCGGGGTGCTTCTTTGGCTTGTGTTGAGGCTAAGCTTCCCTTTTTGCTCGATTTGGAGATATCAGGCTTGCCTTTGCCTTGGCCTTGGCCTTTCGACTTTTTCGATGCTGCAGTCGCAACGGACGAAGACGCCGCTTTGGCTGAACGCTTGGACCGGGCGGTACTGGGCGTATATGCGATTTCAGTGTATCGTTGCTGAAGCTGATCTGCGAGGTGCTTGTAGAGCTGGGCGCCTATGACAATCATTCTGCATCAGCACGACGGTGCGCAGTTGACGGCGAAACGTATAAAGCCGAGAATAGCAATGGGCACTCACGGTTTTTCACGATCGGGTTAAGGAACCTCCCGTCTTTGACAAATTGCACCTTGACTCGTCCGGGATTCTCCCAATCTGCAGGGTGCACCCTGTCCGGCTACACCAAGCAGAGCTGGTCAGCACAACCGCTACTTGAGAGTACCACTGGCAGTATGTGGAAGATGTCTCACCTCGAGCACGCTAGGTAGGCCCAGCGCTTTGCATGCTTGAGCAATCTGGGTCGCTTGAGGCCACCAAAGCGATGATGATCTCGGCACACGACGGCCCTCGTTGATCGAAACCTTTGCGTCAAAGTATATTGGGTAGACTGTGTTCCACCTGCATGGAAGAGAACGATAACGATAATTGTCAGTTCCGAGTTCGCAGATATATCCCCCAACAATGGAGGACAAGCAGACGATATACGCACGTCTTGTACACGCTAGGATCACTAGCGAGGGTTGCACTGCCGAATTGCTTTCGCAGCTTCTCCAGCCTCTCATCCTCAGCAGCTTGCAGGCGCATCATGTCGCCCATGAACCCTCCCATGGGGGTATTGGGGTTGATGCCCGGATTTTGCTGTCCGCTGGGTCTCAAGTCCTGGTCATCGCCCCTCATAGCAAGCTTGCCTTTACCATTTCCGCTCGATGCCTGGGGTGGTGGCGCTACAGCGTTTTCGCCAAACACGCCTCGAGACTGTTCTGTTATTGTGTCAAAGTCGAGCTGATTGTCAACATCTTCGTCGTCGATAATCTCCTCGACCAGAGCACCCTGGAGGCCTGATCCGGAAAGACGGGAGGAGGAGGGCAGGGGCAGGTCGGTCTCGTCGTCAAAGTAATCCTCGACTGTCGGCATGATGTGAGATGATGCGGGCTGCAAGTGGACGATTGTTACTGTTGTTATTGGTCTGCAAAGAGGTGGAATGTACCGGATAAGCGAATGAAAGCTGTAAGCGTGGTCGAGAAATGGAGGTGACAACGAGAGTTCCATCTCGGTGTTAGCGGTGTTATGGGCGTTGTAATAGTCAAGTTGTAATTAGTAGGACTGTTGTAATGGGGAATGAGGTCATCTTGTAATCGAAATTAAGTGGGGGTATCGATTTAGTGGCGCGTCGATTGGGCGTGGCCAGGGCCCCACTGGTGCACTGCTACTGGTGCACTGGTACTAACTGAGTGGTTAACGTTTGACATCACCCTATACAACTCTTTTCATTTCACCACACTCACTCTCGCCTGCTCAGATTCCTTTTACCACATCCTGGCAGCAAGTCAATCGCGTCTTCGCAATCCCCCTTACCACCTTCCAGTATCATTCTCCTGCGCCTGCGAGACTTGCTGAGCAACTCCACAGGTTCGCACGTCTTAGATAGATAAAGCACTACTCCACCTTCACGCCACTCGCCTTACCACCAAGGCCTTCCCCGCAATGGCCTCCCCTCACTCCCAGACCGCAAACGCCATTGCAGCGATCACCAACCGCTCTCACATACAGATACCCGAGATCGACTTCACCCAACATCAGCTGGAAAATGGCGATGTGGTCAGCACCACCGAGCGGGTTGTCAAAGATGTGAGTTTCAGCCGCTTCATTCGTGATCGAATCTGGTAGCACCTGGGATATGCAGACAGTCGCACGAGACAGCGCGCAGAGCGGGAACGATAGTGCACGCGGAGCTCAGCGCTACCTGAGAGCGATGCTGCGAACTGTCCGTGAACGTTTAAACTGCACACGCCGATTGGTCGTCAAGCTATGACGATTTTGGCTGCTCGCGCGACACTTCATTTGGCAAATGACGAGTTTCGCTGACCCTCCTTTTCCTTACTGCTACCGTCAATCAGGTCCAAGCACCAGCTATGTACCTCCCTACCGATGACCAATTCTGGTCCAAAACAGACAAAACAAAGCCGGACATCGCTTTCCTGAAGAACCACTTTTATCGGGAAGGCAGATTGACCGACGAGCAAGCGCTGTATATCCTGGAAAAGTGAGCTAGCAGTCCCATCTCACTGAGACCAGGCATACTGTAGCTGACATCACGGTTCAGGGGAGGCGAGGTTCTGCGGTCAGAGCCAAATTTGCTAGAGGTGGACGCCCCTATCACTGGTCAGCACTGCATTTCTCTAGCAGCGAGCTTGTGCTAACCGTATTGCTTCACAGTCTGTGGCGACATCCACGGGCAATATGTGAGCTGCTGATTCATTGCGTCGCTTCACCTGCTGACAGCTCTGTGCAGTATGATCTCATGAAGCTGTTTGAGGTTGGAGGAAATCCGGCAGATACGCGGTATCTTTTCTTAGGCGATTATGTGGACAGAGGGTACTTCTCCATCGAGGTGAGTACGGGTGTGGCCACCGCTTCACCATTTGCAGGAATTTGGCTGATAACCCTTGCATTCAGTGTGTTCTGTACCTGTGGTCGTTAAAGATGTGGTACCCCGACACTCTTTTCTTGCTTCGCGGTAACCATGAATGCCGACACTTGACCGACTACTTCACCTTCAAGCTTGAATGTGAGCTTGCACCATGCAGTATAGAGGACAACGAATTGACGCATTGAACTCATGCAGGCAAGCACAAATACTCGGAGACTATCTACAACGCCTGTATGGACAGTTTCTGCAATCTTCCTCTGGCGGCTATCATGAACAAGCAGTTCCTCTGCATTCACGGTGGTCTCTCACCTGAGCTTCACACCCTCGACGATCTTCGTTCGGTAAGTTTTCAACCATTCCTTTTCCCGTTTCTTCTTGCTGACACACAATGCAGATCAACCGATTCAGAGAACCGCCAACACAGGGCCTCATGTGTGACATCCTCTGGGCTGATCCGCTGGAGGACTTCGGATCGGAAAAGACGAATGAGACGTTCTTACACAATCACGTGCGAGGGTGCAGCTACTTCTTCACGTAAGTCGGTGTCGATTGACCAAGGAATCAGCTGCTGATGGCAAAGTACAGCTATAACGCCGCTTGTCAGTTTTTGGAACGCAATAACCTTCTTTCAATCATTCGAGCACACGAAGCACAAGATGCTGGGTGAGGATGACAGGCATGCATGCAATGGAGAGACGTGCTAACAGCTTGCTCGTAGCTATCGAATGTACCGAAAAACAAAAACCACTGGCTTCCCCTCCGTCATGACCATCTTCTCAGCACCCAACTACCTCGACGTCTACTCCAACAAGGCAGCAGTGTTGAAGTACGAGTCGAATGTCATGAAGTAAGTCAGAGCTTTCTACCACGTCATCCAAACCTTGCTGACACCCCTCAAGCATCCGACAATTCAACTGCACACCTCATCCGTACTGGTTGCCAAACTTCATGGACGTCTTCACTTGGAGTTTGCCATTCGTAGGAGAGAAGAGTGAGCTGACGCTCAACTTCTGTTCGATTGCCCAAGCTGACATGTCACAGTCACGGACATGCTGATCGCCATTCTCAACTGTTGTACCAAAGAGGAGCTGGAAGAGGAGGAAGAGGAGACTCCGATGGCTATCACCCCCGAGACCCCCGAAGAGAGCGGTCAGTCCTACGGGTTTTTTTGTCAATATCTCGTGCATGTGCTGACTGTGCGTTATAGCCGAAGATGCTGCAGCAGAGCGCCGCCGGATCATCAAGAACAAGATCTTGGCTGTGGGAAGGATGTCCAGGGTCTTTTCTCTGCTGCGGTAAGTCTGCCGGCTTATAGGAGTCTTTAGCTGACCTTTCACTTGCAGTGAGGAGTCTGAGCGAGTATCAGAGCTTAAGAGTATATCCGGATCAAACACTCTCCCGGCGGGAATGCTTGCCTCTGGGGCAGAAGGCATCAAGGAGGCTATTCAAGGCTTCGACGATGCGTAAGTGCGGATCTTTCGCAGGGCGATCCAATCGCTGATGATAATCTGCAGACGCAAGAGCGACATCGAGAACGAACGCTTGCCTCCAGACATCATTGACGTGAGCTTGCATCGCCTCGGTATACGGTATGCTGCCATTACTGACGTCGATATAGCCTGATGAGGACAAGCCCGCTTCTCCATCACCATCGTCTGTGCCTCAAACGCCTGAGGAGCCGGTCTCACCGACTATGGGCACGCCCACAGGCGCCTTGGCGGGAGCCAGCGTGTTTGCCAGCCCTGGTGCCAACATATCTCCCGGCGGGGTCGGCAGTCCCGGTACACCGTCAAGTCCCGGTGGAGGCGGTATGACCTGGCGGCGAGGACACGCTCGACAGACGAGTCTCGGAACGACCAAGACCAGTCCGTCCAACCGACGAAGGTCGCTCGAAAATACCATGCACCTCATTCGGGATGTGGTGGACGGACGGGACGCGAATGGTGATGGGCAATTGGAGAGGCTCGCAGAGGTCATCTCGAGTCCGACAAGGGGCAAAGATGCTTGATCGTATGACGTTGAGATGACTTTGACGAACGTCCTCGATCATGAACATGAGGGGGAATATCGTCCTTAATGACCTGTACAAACTCTTATGGCCTTTTTCAAGCTAGCTCGAAGCTCGTACTTGTTTTCGTTTGAATTTTATACCCTTTAATCTGATCGTGAGGGGGAGATAGACCGATCAGTCAGTGTAAATATATCCAATCACCTATGCTTCTCGTGGCAAGCTCGTCCTCTGATTCTCATCCTCCCCATCACCGACTCGAGCAAGTATTGTATGCACCATAACGAATGCATATGAAGTAGACGTAAACGCTGCAATCGACCGCAATCTTCCACCGATTTGTCCACTTCACAAAATGGCAAGCCACTAATCTCCAAGTCAAATCAACGTTGCATGTCAAGGGTCTTCACATCGCAACAGACTGCATTCATGAGCATGTACATCATGATCAAGGGGAGAAAGCAGATTACAACACGCCAAGCCGCGTTCTCACACGAGTAAAGAAGATGATCAAGAGATAGGCGTATGACTCGAACTGGTCTTTCGAGACAAAGGTGATGCCTAATAACGCAACACACATAGGTATGAGTACTACTCAAGAATGACAAGGGGTGAGGCGAGTAAGACGTACCTTGGCACAAGACAGCTTTGAGGACTTGAGCACCCAACCCTTGATACCAGCCCGCAAGACCCTTTTCTCTGTATATAGCAGTCAGGAGGTCCACGGCGCCCTTATAGTGCGGATGATGGCTTGCTTTCCTTTTCAAAGCTGGTCTTGCTGCACTAGCACCGGCATCAGGGTTTGAGACGGGTTTCGAGTCTGCGGCGACGACTGCTGAATCGCCGAAAGAAGGCGGTGGCACAGAAGCGACGCTAGCGTACGATGGGGCCGAGATCGCCGTTTGAGCCGGGTGTTGGTCCTGAGCGTGGCTTTGTTCTGTCGCTTCTGACGATAGTGTTGCCTCATCATGGGAGGTGGGCTGTGAGGGAGCTGAGAAGGACCTAGTTTGGTCTTCGGGATATTTCGCTTGTAGTCGTACTTTGGCCTGTAGAACGTTCGTCGATATTAAGTATATTGTTCGGGCTTATATAACGCAGGAATGTCGACGACTTACAAAGATATACGGGTACGTGACGACAGTCGCCAGCGTTTTGCTTCCTACTCCGATCCAGAAAGCCTCTGCTACACCCAGCTTCGCCAGCGTTCCACCAGTAGTGTCACTGGCGTTGGATGCCAAGCGCCAGGTTTTCAGTCTCTCAAACACACCATAAGTGATGGCTGGGTTGACGGTCAACACCAGGCCAGGTCGAAGACCGGTCCATAGGCCCGTCACACCTGATTCAGTGACGATGTCGTTTGCCGTCTCCCACAAGCTCGGTGCTTGGGAATGTACGCCTTTACCATTCTTTGACTCGTCGCTATACTCTGAGTCTGGCTGCCACAGTTGTTGTCTCGTCGCAATCACGTTTACGGGGATGGTGAAGATCTGCGCTAAAGCGCCGGCCAAAGCGCCTAGCAAGAGCTCGGCAGCTGTTGACAGACTCGGTGCTCGGACAGCTTGCTTCCCTGACGATGCCTGAGCGGACAGCCGCTGGATGTATCTCGTCCGCAGGAAAGTGTGGAAGAAGAAGTATGCGAACTCTGCGGATACGAGTGCACAGCCATGAGTAAGCATAGCTGGTCTTTCTCTTCCTTACCCGAAGGAGAAATGACGACTGCAATCTGTCGATACACCGTACTCACGTTGCGAGAAGGTGCCCAGCATACTTGCCCCAAAACCGTGGAAAGCCCCTGGCAGACCTTCCGTTTTCAGGATCCGCAAGAGGAGGGCCAGCATTCCCCAGTGCTTGACCCTGCGCGCGATGAGCCGCTTGACTAGTTCCAGATGGCCTGAAGGCTTAGATCTGGATTGCTCCCATTGAGCGGTGGTGGTAGATGATCCAATTTGGGCTTTCTCTACATCTCCATCAGATGTATCGGTGGAGATATCAGGCTCGAAGAGCTGCAGCTCATCCTCGTCCAAAGCTTGTAGACGCGTCTTGACCGTATCAAGCGGGTAGACGGCCCTGTAACACCATAAACAACATCAGTGCGTTTCACAGCGAAATGACAGTAACAGCCAGAACTACGTACGCATTGGCAAAGACGGATCCTAGCGCACCGGCCAGAGCGGAACCAAAGGGCGTCAGTGGGGGATGTGCGTGAGGAGCCATGACCACCGATCGATATTCACGTCTTGTATCCCGCTTCTGGGAGGGTGAGACGAGTACGCCACTTCACAGGCTGATGAACAGGTTAGATCGACTTGCAAGACGGGATGAGAGCAGGCGGGAATGATAGTTGTTTGGAGAGAGGTCGAGGGTGAAGTTGAAAAAAAACCCATCTTCGGCTATCATCAACAACAACAGTAACCGGGCTGACCACTACGCTTGTGGTGATTTCGTAATCTCATTTCAAAACTGATTCGTAATGGTGGTTGTAATAATGTATTCAAACCACGTTAACCACGTTGCAAAGTCAGTCAAGATCCAGGTATAACCCACGTAGGCGGTGAACTAGAAGCTACAAGCTGTGCTCATACACGAAGCATACACGGTCTTCATCACACGCTTCCGACTCAAGCAAGCCCTCCTCCCAGACGACGCTACAGTGGGCTTGGACATATACACATATATTGGCCGAGACCCTCCGTTTTTCCACGTCGATCTTTGTGTCGAAAGACGCAAAACCACACTCGCTCGTCCCACCCAACGATAGAATCCACATCCTACTATATATGGCCTCGTAACGCAGGACGTTCCTGAGCAGCCGCCTCAATCCTTCTCAGTCTCCATTGTCATCTTGAGAACGTTCCTTTCTAGCCGGACATGGCCCCAGTCATGGAGGAAGCTTTTGCTATCGAGCAACAACAAAACCAACAACAACAAACGCAGCAATCGCATCCCCGTTTGCGACGTCTCGCCTCGAAGCCGCTCAAACTAGCCGCGTCCACCCTCAGATCCGGTGCTGGCGTGCTCTCCCGTAGCTCGTCTCCTGGGCCGTCGACGACCGCTGCACTTGCAGATGTCAGTGGACACTCCGACACAAATGGAGCTGAAGGTGCAGACATGGCTGCTTCCGCAGGGGTAGAGCGCAAGTCTAGTCGACGGAAAATCCGCGGACGCAAGTCAAGACACCTTCACCTGCCTGGGGGAGCGGCGGCGCTCACTCCTGCTCAGATCGCTTCGGTGGCCAAGGGCCCGCGCAAGCCGCTGGAAGGGGAAGAACCAGCTGCATGGCTGCGGGTGAGGGTAGTCAGCGCGAAAGGCCTTGTTGCCAAGGACAGAGGCGGTACAAGCGACCCGTACGTTGACGCTCTCATGCGACTGTCCAATACACCGAATGCTCACTACGATCGCGCTTTCATAGGTTCCTGACGCTACTCCTGCCGCCTTCGCACCGGCATACCACTCCCGTAGTGAAGAAAACACTTGACCCAATTTTTCCGGCCGAGTCAAGCACGTTCGACTTTCCAATCTATACCAGCTTATCAGGCGTTATCGGTGGACGAGGGTTGGAAGGGGTATTTTGGGACAAGGTGTGTTGATCTTGAATTGATGCATGAGCTGTTCACCCGCAGGCCTAGTCATCAAAGCTGACGACAGCTCGATAGGATCTGATGCGGAAAGAGTACATGGGCGAAATAACCATCCCTGTCGAAAAGTGGTTCTTGGACGGTGAAGCGCAACTCTGGCATGATGACCTGCCTGTGATTCATACAATTAGTCTTCGGTAGTTCCATGCTGATCCGTTTACTGTCAGCTGCTCACACATCGCCTGCTGTCCACTCGGAGGAAACACGCTGTTTCTGGTACCGCCGCCCTCCAGATCGGATTCGCCCCACCGCAAGGTCTTAGTGACGAACAAGAAGCCCTCAAGAAGGTGAAGATGATATACAATGCTCTAGTCGAGCAGGTGAGGGCAGGGAGACGTTCGTTAGGTGTTTTGGGCGTTCCTGCGGTAAGCTATCTCCCTTCCTCTCTCATCCCCTGCATGAGCTGAGCGAAGATCGCAGCACAAGGGCATAGGAACGGTCCAGATGCGATCGCGCCCAAGCGCTCAGCCTACGCCTTTGCCTCCCTCTGCTAGCGCTCAGAAGGACAAATCTACATTGTCCGTCATACGGTCTTCCACTGCCGCTGTCGCCGGGTCCTTCGTCGGCGGTCACAAAATGGTGCCAGTCAGCGATAGTGGCCGGATCGAGGCTGACGACGACGAGGGCGAGGACGAGGATGATCTGCTAGACGATGATGGGATATCAAGCTCGTCGTCCGACGAGTATGAAGATGCCATTGAGGAGGCCGATGAACCATCCCCCGGTACAGAATCACCTTCCGCTGTGGATCCGCTCGTTGAGAGTGTCTATGACGAGGCAGCTGGTTTACCAGGAGCCAAAACAGTAGATATGCGTAAGGAGAGCAGCAGTGAAGATCGAGTACCGAAAACAGCCACTTTCCTCTCGCCGACCTCGACGCCTAAAGCTCACCCCAAAACACCTATGCGCCAGTCGTCGCTGCCAGGATATTTCGATCAAGCGATCAAAGGCGGTGAATTGGCTTCGCCTGGTACCCCTGTCATCGCAACGCCTGGAGGTACGAAAATCCGCAAACCATTGTTCAAGCGCAACAAGAGCCGGGCAGGCTCATCTACTCACGTTCCCACGGAAAAGAAGAGGTCGAAACGCGGCTTCAACTATGATGCGAATCAAGGTCATGAAGTGCTCGGTATTGTCATCCTGGAGATTAAGAGTGCTGCCGATCTCCCCAAATTGAAGAATGGTAGGTGTACTTTTGGAGAGCAGCCGATCAAATGGACTGACATCGCTCTCAGCGTTGCGCGTTTCCTTCGATATGGACCCATTCGTGGTGATCTCTTTTGGCAAAAAGGTTTTCAGAACCCGCGTGATCCGTCATTCGCTCAACCCGACATGGGACGAAAAGCTGCTCTTCCATGTGCGGCGGCACGAAAGTACCTTTACCATGCAGTTCGCTGTGCTAGACTGGGACAAGGTATGTGCGATGTGATCGCAAGGCGAAGATCTACTGACGGAAGGTAGGTATCCGGAAACGATATGGTCGGCACATGCACGTTACCGCTGAGCGAGCTCGTCGCCGGCGCACCCAAGCCTGACCCTGAGACGGGCTTGTACGAAGGGGACGTTGACGGCAAACACGAGATGAAAGAGTTCACGGTCAGTTCACAGTTTGCACCGCATGTGGAAGGATACTGACGATCGTTCCCAACACTTAGCTGCCTCTATCTACCAACAAGGAGATGCCTTGGGAAGCAAAGCACTCGCCAAATCTCACCATACGCGCCAAGTACGAACCATACGACGCACTACGTCAAAGCTTCTGGCGCCAGTACATCACGCAATATGATGCGGATGACACCGGTGCTCTTTCTCTTACTGAACTCACCACCATGCTCGACTCGCTCGGTTCGACGCTGACAAGCCGTACTCTCGAAGGGTATTTTTCCAGCTGCGGCAAGTCGGCAGAGAAGGACGAATTGACTGTGGAAGAAGTGATCAAGTGTTTCGAAAACGAGGTGACAAAGAGTCGGTCGGAGAAGGAGAGAATCGCGAGTGACGAGTTCATCACGTCGGGAGGCGCGACGCCGGCGATCTCAGCCCAGCCCACTCAAGATGGTCTAGATACAGTCGGACCGGATGGTCATTTATCGGCCGCGATAGACGCAAACGAGCTAGCCGATCATATCCGTAACAGCAGACCTCGGGGGCAGGAACTTGACAACGGTGACCAAGCAGCGGGCAACATTGAACCGATCGGATCCGGCTCGAGAAAAAGCAGTGTCGGCGATAGAGGAGTACCAGCTGTCAAGGTTGAGCGGACAGCTTCTTTCGACGGTAGCACTGCTGCTCTCAATCAGCCGGATGGAGGAGATTGGACACCTCAATCCGGCACGTCTGATGTGGAGGGAGACGAGCTAGATACATTATCGCCTTCGCCACCAGACGATCGCGAGCGCATCATCAACATCAAAACATGCCCTCTGTGCCACAGGCCCCGACTCGGCAAGAAGTCGGAGCAAGATATCGTCACTCATTTGGCAGTCTGCGCATCAGCCGACTGGTCCAGAGTCGACCGTATCGTCACGGCCAACTACGTCACACCGTCCCAGGCCCAGCGCAAATTCTTGAGCAAGATCGTCAATAAAGTAGCCATCGGCAGCTATGCGCTAGGTGCGAATAGCGCCAACGTCATCGTGCAAGACCGAAGAACGGGTCAACTGCAGGAAGAAAAGATGGCTGTAAGTATCTTGACGGATCTGAGAAGCAGGGCGCTGACTCTCGATCAGGTGTATGTCCGCCTTGGTATTCGAGTACTGTACAAAGGCGCCAAAAGCAGCATGCACGGTGCGAGAGGTAAGTCGGTGCTGTGCCCCAGACTAGAGCGGAAGGGCTGACACTGTAGCTCAGCACGAAGACTACTCAAATCCATGTCAATCAAGCAAGGGCTCAAGTACGATAACCCTTCATCAGCATTGGACATACCAGCTTTCATCGCGTTCCACAATCTAGACACCTCCGAGATTCTTGATCCTCTGGATTCATTCAAAACATTCAATCAGTTCTTCTACCGAAAGCTCAGACCTGATGCCCGACCCATCGAAGAACCGAACGATGCGAATAGACTTGTCTCGTGTGCCGATTGTAGGATGATGGCCTTTGAAACCGTCAGCGAGGCCACGCAAATCTGGATCAAAGGGCGGGAATTCACTGTCGGAAGACTTCTAGGGCCTAATTATAAAGACTTGAGCGATAGGTACGAGGGTGGAGCTCTGGGGATCTTCCGGTGAGCCTTTCAATCACGCCGTTTCAGTCGGGAATCTGCTAAAATTCGTTCGTGATTATGTAGACTTGCCCCACAGGACTATCATCGCTTCCATTCCCCCGTCCGAGGCAGAGTAGGCAAGATGACGCTCATTGACGGCGAGTACTACACTGTCAACCCGCAAGCTATCAGAACGAGTCTTGACGTGTACGGAGAAAACGTGAGAAAGGTTGTGCCTATTCACAGCGAAGAGTTTGGCGTGGTGATGACTGTCTGGGTGGGCGCGATGAGTGAGTTGCACGCTCACCTCAGCTGTTTATGAAAGCCTGTTCCTCAATACTGATGGTCGTGATACAGTGGTCGGGAGCATCTTGACTACTGTTGAAGAAGGCCAGGAAGTTGATCGCGCCGAGGAGCTAGGTTACTTTGCTTTTGGTGAGTTGTGCCAGTGCAGGATTTAACGGCAGTACGAGGCTAGACGCTGATATTTATATGATTAGGCGGCTCAACTATCGTCTGCTTGTTCGAGAAAGGCGCCCTGAAATGGGATGAAGACCTGCTTCAGAACGGTCGGGCAAGCATCGAAACGCTAGTGAGGATGGGCATGGGTATTGGACGCAGTACGCGCAAGTCGTAGCCGCGGGGACAAGCGTGATATGATGACATTAGAGAACGGACAATGTCACGAAGTGAACGGAGTTCAGCTGCCCACTTCTTGCTTGCGATCTAGTGCAAAGAGTCTTATGCTGTGGTCTGCTTGTAATATAGACAAATGACGTTACGATTTTGATCATGATTACGACCACTCGTAGTACTCGCCTGTTGAAATCGCTCGACATGGTCTGACCTCCACATTGCTCGTCCACGGTCTAAACACTGTGCTCACGTCCTTTCGTAGTCTCCATATTGCAGGTCAGTAGGACGGAAGGTGTACCGCACATCAGGGTGTTTTCGACTGCTCCACACCGTTGCACCACATCTGAGTAGTCTGCACAACAGCGACACAACGTCGAGCGGATATCAAGCTCGAGGTCCACACCAATGTCACTCCTATCAGCAGGAACGCGCTGCTCCGCATGTTCCTTGATCGACTTTCTCCCAATAACATGCCCGACATGCCAGCTACCTTTCTGCGGGGCGCACATTCGCTCCCACTCGGACGCGTGCGATCGTGCAGATTCAGCTGGCGTCGGGGCAGAAGCGGGTCCATCGATATCGCGAGGAAGGAGGACGTGCGATTATCAGGGATGCGAGAGGGAGAGTATAGAGAGCGTTTCTGGGCTCAGTGCTGCAGACACGACGGCTATTGACGACGATAATGATGGACGGTTCAAAAGCCTAGGCACTGGGATAGCAAAAGAGGTCAGGTGTGCGTCTTGTCATGGGGCCTTTTGCGTGTTGTGAGTATTTCCTAGACATATATCCCATTTTCGTTATACTTGTACACAGCGTACTTCTGCAAACTCCCTTGCTGATTGATCTCTTGCTCTGATGATGGCTCAAGAGTGCAAACATGACAGAGCTGACATGCACTGTATCTGCTCATCCGCCCTCGAATACCCCAACATCTCATCAATACTCGCACATAACTTCGACCCGCGCAGACATCGCGCCCAGACATCCCACTCTTGTGCAGCGCCGCTAATCCACGAGGCGAAACACGATGCGTTCCTCGCCCGCCGGACTAAGGCGCAAGAGATCATAGCGCAGAACTTTCCAGGGCAGGCTGGACGAGTGATTGCTAAACCCCCTCCTGCGAGAGATGTGGTTCGTAAGCGACCTAGCTCGCCTGAACGATTACCTCCTTCCGTCGTGAATGCGAGTAAGGCGAACGAAGCTGGTCCTTCGAGTCTGGCAATATTAGAGACTACGAGCACAACAAGCGAAAGCAAGAGTAAGATCAAGAGCAAAGCGGAGAAGATGTGGGAATTACAAGTACGAAAGCTACGAGCAGGGGCAACTGCCCTCGATAAGAGATCTCCATCCGCAACTGGAGATACGGAAAGGAGGTTCTTCGAGTACGCTGTTGACCTTACTGGAGACAATGTCAGGATATGGACGGAAAATGGCAAATGGCAAAGCAAGACTGAGCGAGTATGGGTCGGGGTGGTGAGTCCACTATGAACGGATATAGGATGAGGTGATAAGTCTTACTGATGATGGGTTGGGGTGGACGGCAGGATATGGCAGTTGGTAAAGTACTGGATCTGATTATTACTCGAGGCAAAGTGGTGCGGTCAGATCAAGTGAGCGTCTTTCTGCGCAGTTGCGGGACTGAGGTGTCGGGCCGTTGCGAGCCCAGCGCGACCCGTGTACGTCCTTGCAGTCTAATCGCACCTGGCTGACAATCCTATCGCAACAGGAACTGAGCCTGCTCTGCCTCTATGCTGGACCTGATGGTCCGCGGACCGTGTCCCAGCTAGACCTGGCAAAACCTGCAGGAGAGCAAGTGTTTGAAGGATCGCTGGTTGTTCTAGTCCGAGGGTGGAGATAGGACGAGCGGGTATAGAATGCATGGTATACTTCGTTGGTGTGTTATGATTGGGGTGCGAAAACATCGTTCTCTCCCCTATCGCAGACGTCCGCTCTGCCTTGCCCCCCTTGATGCTTTCCGCGATCCAGCTGCTCTTCTCTGCCCGTTCGTGTGTGCTCGATGAGTGGTGGAGACTACTTGATCTTGGTCTCTGTGAACAAGACGTGCTTCTTCACTGTGGACACAGCAATACAACATGACAATTACTATATATCAGCACAAATTTTACCAGGGGAAGCATGTTGAGGGACTGACCTATGGGATCATATTTGATTTTGGCGAGTTTATCGCCCACTCTGATTCTGGAGGTAGTGTAGAAATATCCCGTCAGAGCAGTGGAGACGAGCTTGACGAGGATCCGCCTATGTCACAAAGAGGTATATCAGCTCAGTCATTCTTCGTTGTCTTCGCCATATCCAAAGATTGTGCAAGCAGAGGCAGGCACTCACCTCGTCTTGGCCTTGGGCGCCATGCTGTCGCTGTGTCGTGAGTGCGTTGGTTTGTGAGTCGAAGAGTGCGGCCAGATGGATTCGTAGATGCACATATAATAGCGATAATACGCTCGACTTGACGGACTGGCCGACTTTTGGTTTTTCATGCGACGAGTTTAATCGACTTTATCCTAATCCTTACTGCACGCAAACGCTCGTTGTAGCCCCGCATTCAATGTTGTTCATTTGACACTGACATCCTTCAATATGGCTTTTGCTTGTGTCAACTTGCATACGAGCACTACTACAGTTCGAACAACGACCTGGACTCTAGCCTATCTGCACACATAACAGCCTCTGAAGAAGGAAGAAAAGGATTTAGTCAAGCGACATACATATCGAATAGCGAAGCAGCATGTCTACTCTAGATGCCCCAGCAGGCGTTACCCGACCCGTCGTCTTCTTCGACGTCAGCATTGGTGAGACCCCAGCAGGACGGGTAAAGATTGGTATGTCTCGCCTCTAGTTCAGCAACAAACGATCATCGAGCTGACGATGTGTTGGGCATGCTGACAGAGTTGTTCAGCGATATCACACCAAAGTAAGCTGAACTCGCTCATTCCCTGCTCATACCACCACTCGTCACGATGTCGTGTAATTGACATTGCTCAACGCGTATTGACACTCTTAACCGACCTGCAGAACAGCAGAGAACTTCAGGCAGTTATGTA
The DNA here is from genome assembly GCA_026538395.1 of Cryptococcus sp. GC_Crypt_3. NCBI lineage: Eukaryota > Fungi > Basidiomycota > Tremellomycetes > Tremellales > Cryptococcaceae > Cryptococcus > Cryptococcus sp. GC_Crypt_3. The sequence continues at coordinate 23,950 of JALPCB010000214.1, forward strand.
CCGGAGAACACAGGCGAGTCGCACCTCTTCTGCATCATTCTTCCAATGTCGTTCTTACGATGTACAGGGTTGAGCTGACATCAATCCCGAAATGTCAATCAATAGGATCAACCAACTTCCACAAGGATACCAGAAATCTACATTCCATCGGTGAGCTATCTTGGTCACTATTCGAATACTCAAAAAACTACTCTGTCTGATGAAGCTGATTGATTGTTACAGTGTCATCCCGCAATTCATGATCCAAGGGGGCGACTTTATCAAGCATGATGGTACGGGCTCCTTCTCGATCTACGGCGCGCAATTCGAAGATGAGAATTTCAAGATCAAGCACACAGGACCAGGACTGTTGAGCATGGTGCGTTCGCAACGTCAATACCACTGCTTCATGTTATTAAGGTATCGAACTGATTTGTGTTATGCAGGCAAATTCGGGTCCAGGTACAAATGGCTGCCAGGTGAGTCGCACCATACCACCATAATGAGATAGCGTCAAGCATCTAACATACTTTGATGTCTCTGTTAGTTCTTCATCACCTGCGCACCGGCCGAGTTCTTGGATGGCAAGCACTGCGTTTTTGGCCGTGTCATCGACGGGTTATTAACAGTGAGGAAGATCGAGAATGTGCCCACGGGAGCGAACAATCGGTCAGTGCTGCCATTCGCTGTATCAGCGAGGAGCTACTGCTGACAATCTCAATATGCAGTCCGAAATTGACGGTCAGAGTTACGGAGTGCGGGGAGATGTAATTGTCATTCAGCAGCGTCTATCCGATATGTTCCTCACACGATATCATGTCATGTCATTAATTACCATTGTAAAGCCAGAGGAGTGCCCAATAGACCTAGAGATATCCTTCATTGCGCTCCAGTAAGCACGTACTTCACTCCAAGCCGACATAACCGGCCGCGCGCCCTATCTATTGAAGACGATGGTTATATCAGCTTCCGTCAGTACATATCATTGAAAAAGCGATACCACTTACTGTGGTCTTCTCGAACATCTCAGTGGTGACCTGCGCCAGGAACCCAGGGACGCTCTGACGCTCCACGATCCAGAAATGTCTACTTTCCTCTAGACCCCTGGCCAGAGCACCGGACATTTGCATCGTGCCGAAATGCCCTTCTTGGCTGGCGAATTTGAGCGTGAGACCCATCTTGCCCTTGGGGGCGTACATCGATGTCAGGCGGATATCGGCGCCGGATTCATCGAACTTGATTCGCCAGCCGAGCAACGAGTAGACAGCTTCTAGGAACTCCTTGGATTTCGTGCCGAAGATCTATACCGTGGCGATCAGTATACACAGCTTCCCAACGCTTCTGTCGACGATGCAGAGAATGGCGTACCTCTTTCAATCGTAGAAGCCTCTTCGCATGAGCTTTCTCCATCTCGTCATTGTCCTTCCTGAGCCTGTCAAAGCTGCTTCGGGGTACCATCCCCTGCTCCTCTGCTGACTTATTGCTGATCTGAACTTCTTGCCCAGAATGAGCTTGAGCCAGAAGCTCATCCAGTTCTCTCATCCTTTCGAGCAACTCGTCGTTCTCGGCTCGGAGATCGTCCAGCTCTTGTTTGCGCACCGCCATGATCTTCGCAGCTGGATTCGCACGTAGTTCCAGACACCGCTCAGTAGCGGGATTGTACTCTCCCGACGCGACTCGTCGCATCAGGTCGTTGACTTCTGCATCTAGGCGGGTGTTGGCGGTCGTGAGCTCGGCTAATGTGCTTTCGAGCGAGGATATATCTATGACAAGTCATAAGTCAGCTCGTTTGGCTTCCGAATCCTATCCTGCACAGTCCCCTCACCATGCTCAAGCTGCGAGCCGCGCTCTTGAGCCGATTGGAGGTCGGACGCCTTGACCAGGCCTAACCCCTGTGCGACTCTGTCCTCCATCTCCCTGGAGTCCCGAGACATCTTCTCCAGCTCGCTCCTGTATAGCGCAACGAGCGACTCGAGCTCTGCGACTTTGGCGGATTGGTCACCCAGTCCAACACCGACTGACCCGCTTGGACCATGCGACTAAGGTGGGTCAGCAAGCCCGCTGAGGGCAGGTGCGAACAACTTACAGAAGCTGCTCGTATCCGCTCCGCTTCTTCTCTAGCCAGCTCCTCCCTCCTTTCTGCACTTGCTCTCCCCTCTTTAGCCCATCTTAATTCCCTTTCCGCCTCCTCGGCACGTTTGGTCAAGACTCCTACGGACGACCTCGAGCTTTCGGCGAGATTGGCAAGTCGTTCTCGCAGTTCCCGGATGGTCGCATCGCGCGCTATGAGATCGTTGGTCGCTTGGTTGTGCATGTCTGACAACGTGGCGAGACGTGTCCGAAGCGTTTCGTCGGATGACGGCGAGGATGTTACAGATGGGAAGGTATGTGTGAGCGAGCTATACACCTCGTCAGTTGGTTCCCGCAAGCAGAATAACAATACATACTCCATATCCCGCCTGGCACGCTCCAACTGCTCCTGCAACACCCTGATTTCATTATTCAGAGCTCGCTCGACATCCTTTGCCGCGCGTTCCACAGCGTCAACTTCCTTTTTCTTCTGCCTCATCTCCACCACCTCCGCCTTGAGCGTTTCGTTCTCGCGATAGATAGTCGACAAGTTGAGTGATTGGCCTGTGGTACGAACAACAAGGTTCAGTGATTGTCAGTGATCGATGATTGCGAAGCGTGTCAGAAGTACTGTGAGACTTACGCTTGACTTCCTTATGAAGCACCTCGTCAACCCTCTTGCCCTCGACAGCGTCCTCTTTGCGCTGGATCTTCTCCTCTGCTTTTCGCTTCTCTTCCTCCAGCTCTATACTCAGGCCTTTCGCCCTTCTCTCCCAGCTACGCAGCCCGTCACGCTCCTTCTCCACCTCTTTCAACCGAGAGGTGAGCAGCGAGATCTCCCCATTGGCATTCTGGGATAACGAGCTATGCTGGCCTGACAGTATGTTGTGCGCCGAGCGCAGATTCTCCAGTTCGTCAGTCAGAGTCGTGTTGCGCCGTCGTAAGTTGGCGATCTCCGTCGTCAATTCTCGCTACGATGAATCAGTCAGTCAGCCTCCATCAACCAATGCTGCCCGACATGACGTGACGAACTCACTCGTTCAGCGTAAAACTCCTGTTCTCGACCTTGCCCAATCTCCCTCTCCTGCAACTCGCCCTCGTGCAACACTCGTCTCTCAGCTTTAAGTCGCTCGATCTCCATTCGCTGCGCTTCGATCTGGGACGCCTGCTCTTTCTCTTTCGCTTTCAACGTATGATTATGCCTCTCCATCGTCGTCATTTGTGATTTGAGCGACGATAATTGTCGGCGTGTACTGGCCGGGTCTGGAGTATCTGTATCAACTACCATACGTAGTCTGGCTCCTGCATGGATCATGAATCCAAGGGACACGTCTCTCACCGTCCAAGCCCGCATCGCCCGCTGGTCTCTTGCCCAAAGACGATCGTAGTGGTCCAGTGCTTGCCGAAGGAGCGAAAATGCTCGTTCGAGCTGTCGGTATACCTGATATTGGCGCAGTGGCCGCAGACGTCGAGCGTGATAAGGACAATCTATCCCCGCTCATGATGAGTCAGTTACTACTAGTGCTAGTCTGTCGATTGTCCGAGTCAGATAAGCAATATCAACAGGTGTACGCAATCTGTCGCTGTCCTGCTGAAAATGGGTTTGTTGTGCTAAAATGTCTACCCAGTACCCGGTGACAGCGACCGACGACGGAACCTTTTTACGCGTTGATTGTATGGCTTCCTCATACTAGAGTACATGTGCATGGCTTTCGCTTCCTTTGATTATGAACAATTTGCTTGACAGATACTACTATTATACTTTGTGTCCACACCGAGTGTCCATGTTGACAGCGCACGGCTTAGAGCGTCTCAACGTGACCCAGGAGCCACTGAAGGTGTCGATAAGTGACGGCGGGCTGGAACTGAGGCTGCATATGCCCAGATTGGAACGTCTCGGCCCACATCAATCCTCGCTCGTAGTGCTAAGGCAGAAAGAAAGCATGATCGTCATCAGTCAATATTCACATGGATGAGAGACGATGAAGGAGCGAGGTTACACACCTGGATACCGACGGTGCCCTGGATGGGTGGGTCGGAGTTGTTCTCAGCAAAGATCTCGGCCCATTGCACGTTGGGCTCCTCAAGGTCGATCGTGGTGTTGGGCTGCTTCTTGAAACCCATCTCGCCGTTCCAGGTCATGTTCTGGATAGAGAGCAGGGTACCGTTGGTGATGATGATCATATCTGCGACGCGTTTGACATCAGTAACTGCCGAATTCTCTCGAAGCAGGAGTCTCACTCACCGTAATCGCCGTTAGCGACGAGGACACGGTTGGTCGCCTCGATGACCTGAGGCAAGACCTTTTGGATAGGATCAGAGGACGTATCGCCCTCCATTTGCGGGCCCGAGTCGCCGCCAACGAACACGGGTTCGGCAGCGCATTCAGCCCAGTTGACGTAGTCTGGTGCGTGCATCGCCTTTTTCACGTCTGAGCGGTTGAAGTAGATCTCGAAATCCGGTGGGATGTACGCAAGGGATCCAGGGAAACCTAGGGGGTCGAACTGGAACGGGCACATCGTAGTCTGCAGCACGTGTGATTAGCAATCTCCTGTGACATGGTGCTCAGAGGCGGTACTCACGATCTCGTAGACGTTGAAGCAGGGGTTGACATTGAGCGCGTATTCGAAGGCGATATCGAAGATGTCGCAGCTCGAGTTGGCGGTGTAGTTGAAGAACAACGCTGGCTGCATACCCGCAGGCGGGAATTTGTAGTACTTGTCGAGGTAGTCTGCGTAGCCGCATGACTCGTGGATCTCTTCGAGTGTTGCCATGATAGTCTCGTTGAAACCGAAGATGTTGTTGTTGGCCTCGATATAAGGGTACGCGACGTACTCTTCCTGGATCGAGTCGAACTCGCCGATACAAGGGTCGTACACGAGAGCGCCTGGAGCAAGAAGACACGTCGCTCAGTGCGGTGGTCTTCACAACAAGAACAAAGCGCGACATACCAGACAGGTTGTAATACGTCGTGTCATTCTGGTCAAGCATGGCCGCCGAGATGTAAGGGACGTATCGGCCCGCATACGACTCGCCAGTGACATAAATCTTGTAGTTCTTGATTCCGAACACCTTTTGCCAGTTCTTGAACCACTTGATGAAGTCTTCGGCGATCTCCTCCTCAGTAGTAGCGTGAGGAGTGCCGATCGAGAAGCCCGTTCCAATAGGTTGCTCAACCCTGCAAAGCGTGATACATCTCGTCAGCTAAAAACTGCCTACACGAGTTACAACCATGCAGTGACGAGCGGCTAGCGTTGGTAGGCGCGGGGATGCGAATGAGACTCACCAAAGAACGTTAGTCAGGTTGACCCAAGAGTATTCGTTTCGGTATGGTTCATATGTGCCTGTGGGCCAGATGAACAGACCGTTCTCCTGGAACCACCCTGCATCAACATGTTCATAAGTATGAAAAGCGGATATTGGAAGTATGATTTCAGATATCGTCACGCACCTTCGAGAGAACTACAGCCTGGGCCACCGTTGAGCCAGATGGTGACTTCGTCGACTGGCTCGCCGAGCTTGGGCTGGAAGACGAAGAACAGGCCTTCGGAAGAGTTGGAGTAGTCGATAGGGATAAGACCGGAGTAGAGCTCGCCTAGATCAAAGTTGACATCGGGAAGGCTGTCGACGTAGTAGGCTGGATAGACAGCTTGCTCAGTCTACGCACTACTTTGCTGTGATTTACTGATGGGGGAAACGGCTGTGGTGGTGACTCACGTTCGGTACTGTTATCCAAGAAACGGTAGTATCCGCCTCCGGCTGTATCGTTGTCCCACCTTTTGTCGAGCTTTGGTGCCTCGAGGGAACGAGCTTGCTCCTTGGCTGCAAGAGAACGCTTTCGCTCTTCAAGCGCTTTGGGTTTGCGTCCTCTCAGACCTGCATGGTGCACTTTGGATGCTTCTCCCAGGACCAAGAAGGCCGAGGTGACCGCTGCAAGCAGGGCGATGAGCTGATGGGTGCGCATCTTGCCTCGATACGCTGATACTTTGATCAGTCTGATCAACAAGCAGTGAAGGATATTATCGGAAGAAGTATCAATGCCCGCTGTATTACATTTCAACGAGGCGACACTGATGGCTTATCTCTAACGACATTATTTGGTGGGGCGGAACCAAGGTGGTGGTAGCACATGGTGCACTGTACATGGTGCGACTTGAAAAGAAGCATGGTAATGCCACACACGCACGCAGACAGATTATCCACGCATGTCCCTTGTCGCTTGTCGCTAGTGACGGCCAGTGCCTTGATACCAAGCCGACCCACCACGAGGCGCTGGTGGGGCACACGGATGAACACATGGTAACATTCGCACACGACATACGAGTGATGCTATACTTAGTACCCACAGCTGCGATCTACGGCTTGCACTCGTCATGGATATTACAAGCTAGCTGAATTAGGTCATCGGCTGCTTCCCGAGAGATACGGCCCGCTCGCCTTTATGGTTTATAGGGTTCCATGCGCAGTCGCCGGGCGGAGCGAGATAAGAGCTGAGCGAGCGAATGAATAATAGGGATAGGTCCGTTTCTGCCGAGACTACCGTGTGATGTATTCAAATGCACTACATGACTCGAGTTTTTTAGTGAGAGCGCTACGATTCGGCCCGACGAGAGCGCTTATGCTAGTTGAAAGGTGCGTGTGGTGATCTCGTAAAAATGACGTCGGAAGATTGATTCTTATCGCATTCACACTACTTTCCGGAGCAATCAATGGCCGGTAAGCGGTAACCAGCTCAGTGACCTGACATTCGTCAGGCGGATCAGTTGACCTCGAGAGCATGCCAACAGTATCTAGAAGGTGACCGTAATACAAAGTTGGGGGTGCTGAGCTATGCTGCTTAGCGAGGGGTGTGCGACGCAACATATGTATCCAACTTAGGTTGCATCGAAGCGCGAAGTGGTAGATAGCTTCCGCAAGTCAAGTCACTCTGAGATCTCATATTCACCTAGATGTATCAACTCCTTTCAATCTGATGAACGAGAGCTTTACTGCTAGACTGAACTGCAGAAGGACAGGTACATCATTGAGCGTTGATGATATGGCTATACCCTCATCACCGCAATCGCACTCTTCGGGTGGTCTCGCACATACCCCTCACTCAGCAATGACTACAGCTTACTACCAATAGGCGCCCGCATCTCTAGCAGTCCCCAGCTACGCCTAGCAGCATCGTACATGCGCGCAAGACGCTGATCGGCTTTTTTGCCCGGACCGTTCTGACCCGCTTCTCGCAGAGCTTTGGACGCGTCCATCCCCACGCCGGCGGTAAGCAGGTCGAACCCTCTCGTCTTCGCTTTCTCCGCTGTCGTCGCTTTCTTCTGTTCCGCTTGCGCTGTCAAGACCGCAGTATCGTCTATGTCTTCGTCTTCGTCGAAATAGAGTGGTGTCCAATCAATCTCTTCCTCGAGCCCAAAAGGTCTTTCGGGCGAGAGCAGTCGCGTAGCAACGAAATGCACGATCTCAGGCGGGGTCGAGGGGTGGAGGATGGCCAAGTGCGCTTTGAGAGGCGAGTGCAGCGAGTCTCGCCAGTCCTCAAACCGTTCAATATCGGAGTCCGCACTGGTCGAAGAGACAGGCACAGGGATGGACAGTAGGATAGGAACACACCCCTTGGATGGCGAAGTAGGCGTGGTCAG
>JALPCB010000215.1:0-31438 GCA_026538395.1 Cryptococcus sp. GC_Crypt_3
TGTGAGTGGTGCTGAATGAGTCCGCGGGGCGGAGTCGGAAGTGTTTTTCGACATTTTGGAGGGACCTGTTTCTACAGTGTTGAGATCCATGTTGTCGATCCTGTCCAGATTGTTCAGTATAGTAGCGTGACGGAGTGTATAGTACTGCTCCACAACGGCTTCACAGCTGCATGGCCCACTGTGCCGACTACAGGACCTATATCACCATCCGCGAGGCAGACACAGCGACGGCGGCGAGATGAATCGTGGTCAGACGGTAGGGCGTGACTATTCGGATCAACCTGAGTAACAGTCTAAGACGGGGCCAGTCTCTCTTGAGGGACCAAGACGTCGAGATGAGCAGTCGACGAAACAACGAGTTGCCGTACGGTGACGGGAGCGGTCAGGGCTGATGAGTGATGAAGACTGATAAAGATGTCGCGTGAGACGATAGCGTGACAAAGATCGGCGGTACGATGTGCTGTGTATGACAACGAGGGACGACGAGTGCTGGAATCAAGCGAAGAGACTAACGAGACGCAACTCGCAAGACGCGTGAATACTGCTTTGGGCTAGAGTACCGTCGATATCCCACATTCCACACGCGACTGAGAATCAGACTGGGAGGACTAAGAGCTGGACACGCTGGCAGCGCCTTGTGAGTAGACAAGCCATTCATTTTACAATGGCGATGTCTATCTCTGAATCAGAGGATTACTGAAAGGCAGAAGATCTGCAACAGCGACTCGATGACTCGATGGCGATATCGCCAACGTTGAAGTATACAGCCATGACTGAATACATACCGAGTCTCAGCTTCTCAGTATATGACAGGAGCCGAGCAGAACATAATGAAAGGCTAGACAAGATACAATACATGAAATATATACAATACTTTCAAAGGCTGATTAGGAAACAAAATCTAAGCTTCATCTTGAGAGCCCCTCGATGCGCCACTCTGAGACGCATCTCGGAGGAGACAAACTTTGTCCGAGTAAAAGAAACCAGGTACAGAGTCTCAAGAGTAGTAAGGGAAGGGAAGGGAAGGGAGTAGAGTCGGTAAGGATTCTGCGACGCTGCGGCCGAATTTGGCGGCGAAGGTGGGTAACAGGGGGTCAGACGCACCTATTAATGCCAATCATGAGCTCGGTCGTCTGTCTGACCATCCCAGCGCTCCTCCTCCTGCACTTCCTCCTGCTGGTACTCCCAATTCTCCGTCCCGTTGTACGCTACCAGCTCGTGTGGCTGGCTTGAACAGCATCTCCGAGTCTGTTGGTATTGCCATTGGCTATCGTCTCTCGGCGTAATTATCGGCGCCCAAAGTCCATTCTCGTCCCAGTCCAAGAACCAAGGGCGCGCGGCATTCCTGTCCATCTTCTCCTTCCTCTCCTTCTCCTCCTTCTCCGTCCTTCTAGTGATTTGGGAACGATCAAGAGATTCCCTTGACCGTGTAGGTTGGCGACTCATATTCTCTTTCGAGTAACGCGACATGAACTCCCGCGCCCAGGAGAATTGCCATCCAAGCTCTTCAGGCTTGATCACCTCTGCAACAACCTTCCCCTTCTCCACTCCCTTTCCTGCGTCACCTTCCGCGTCATCCCAGAGAAATTGGGAAGAACGAAGCATGATAGCGCCCCCTTCCCCGTCTTTCCTACTTCTTCCGGCGTCCAGTGCGCCAGAATACTGGAATGCGGCCCATTCGCGATCACCCATTGGAGGTAAGGGCGCCAAGTGCGCCAGCAGTTTTTGCGGTTTTGCTTTGTTGGGGGCTCTGGGTCGAGAGCGCTTCGCTGTCGGCCAGCGAGTCTTCGAGGGTCCTTGTGCTGCTCCTCTACGACGTTACAGCGTCAGTACAGGTCTGGCCTGACAGTGTATACTGAACCGCTGGTTGAGAGCTCTAGAAAGAGCTACAGTCGAGCCGGGGTGGGAAGTCAGGTGGATCGAACTCACCTGTATCCTCGTCTGGGCATATTGACGATCGAGCTGAGACTTTCAAGGAGATTCAAGGAGATGAGCTGAAGAGTTCAGGCAAGATTGGAAGACCGTTGTGCAGGTGATTGAAAAAGATGGAAGTACGAACTCGGTGACCTTTCTTACAGTGCAGTGAAAGACAAGAAGGTGAACTGCATATCGAACATGCGCTCGGGCCTCTCCCACCATGCCATAGATACTGTGAACAACGGAGAGAAGTGATTCATGCCAACATGCGAGTATGCTCGTACTATACACTGTATAAATATGCAAATGCTACAAACACTCTACAGTACGTTCTACGTTCTACCATCCATCCGAGTTCATCGCCAAATCAAATTACACTAACGCCAAAGATCCTCTTACAGTAGTGCGCAACGGGTCGCAGATCAACCGTATATGGTCCTCCGTGGCTTATCATCCTTCTCCGGCTCTTCAATCTCCTCCACTCCATCCTCCAGTATCTCCAGTAATCGCGGTTCGGCTTGCGCGGGCTGCGCAGGTGCTGTCGGAGTGCGAGGGGTGGTTGGTCCACCAGACGTTGATGCTGAGGCTGATGATAAAGCATCTCTTGGCAACTGGGCGTTGGGATCCGGTCGGCTCGTAATAACGATCCCGTCATTCTCCACGCTCAGCTTAATTATCTCGCCGTCCCTGTACGAATACGATAATCAGCAACGATACACTATAACGGAACTTGGAACGACTATGACTCACTCGATAGAGCCCTCTAACATCTTCGCAGCGACTTTCGTTATGACCTTATCTCTCACCACCCTCTGTACTGCCCTAGCACCATACTGCTCCGAATAGCCCTTTTGGGCCAACCAGACTTTCGCCGCCTCGTCTACATCCAGCGTGATCCTCCTCGACTTCAAGCGGGTTTGCAGTTCGCCCAGACGCAGCGAGATGATATCGAGGATAACGGACGGGGGAAGTTTGTTGAACACCAGAAGCTCGTCCAGGCGATTGATTAGCTCCGGTCGGAAGTAGCCTCCGACGGATCGCAGCACTTCGGCTCGGGTGGCGTCGGTGATGGAACCGTCCGGGTGTGTGGCATCAGGTTCATACAGTGCTCTGAAATGTCATCAGCATGAATAGATACCCGTCGATTGGGGCAAACTCACTCAGAACCCAGATTCGACGTTAGGCAGATGATCGTGTTCTTGAAGTTGACCTGACGACCTTGTCCGTCGGTAAGAACACCTTCATCCAGGATTTGCAGTAAGATATTCGCGACGTCCTGTATCAACGATCACCGTCAGTAGGATGTCTTGCGAATCATAGAATCATAGTTTGCGCCGACACAAACGTACCGGGTGTGCCTTTTCGATCTCATCAAACACCACGACGGCGTATGGTCGACGACGAACCGCTTCCGTCAGTTGACCACCTCTAAGAACAGATCAATGACATCAGCTATGATGCTCTCTGGATCGTGCGACGACCGACTTACTCTTCGTACCCGACGAATCCGGCGGTTGCGCCAATCAGACGAGAAACAGTATGCTTGTCGTGGAACTCGGACATGTTCAGTTGGATTCTGGAATTCATTAGCTTGTCTCTGATTTCGGACACGGATAGTCAACGTACAAAGCCCGCTTCTCATCCGCAAAGAGGAAGTCAGCGAGGCACTTGGTCAACTCTGACTTGCCAACGCCCGTAGGACCGAGGAAGAGGAATGACGCGAGCGGTCGCGAGGGCGATTGCAAGCCAGCTCTAGATAATCGGACGGCATCGCTGACTGCGTGTATCACCTGGTCTTGCCCGACCACTCGTTGTTTGAGAGCGTCTTCCATCTGTACATGATGTCAGATATACGCAAGATACGCTAAAAACAATGAGACTGATCACTCACGTGGATGAGGCGCTCACGCTCGCCTTTGAGCAGATTGCTAACGGGTATACCGGTCGATTTGGCGACCCTAAGTACGGGTTTAGCACAGCCATGATGAATGCTGAAAACGCTTACACAACGGCGATGTCCTCGCTGGTGACTTTATCACGCACAGCCATATTTGGCTCCTCCTCGCTCTCCGCAATCAACTCCGCTTGAGCTTTAGGGAGCCGTTCCTGGAGTTTGGGGATGGTGTCATACTGGATTCGAGAAGCCTTTTCATATTCTCCATTACGTCGAGCATTCTCGAGATCGACGATGGCCTGCTCGACTTGCTATATGGCGTGCAATGGTGTGTCAGCTGGGTTCTCTGTGAGCTGCACTTGCAGTAGAGGATGACTCACCTCTTTGATTGCCTTGATGTCCGCCACGCGCTCCCGCTCTTCCGCCCACAGATCGGCGAGGCGCTTCTGCTCCTCCTTCTTCGACTCCAAGTCCTTCTGCACCTTGTCCAGCCTACTGACAGAGATCGGGTCCTCCTCATTCTTCAGCGACTCCCTCTCGATCTCGAGCGTGACGATTTCCCTGTCCAGCGTTTCTAATTGGGTGGGCCGGGATTCCTGAGCTAATTTGAGGGCAGAAGAAGCTTCGTCCACCAGGTCAATTGCTTTGTCCGGTAAATACCGATCGGAGATATATCGATCCGAGTAGACGGCCGCTGTGACGAGCGCCGAATCGGCGATCTGAACACCGAAGTGAACCTCGAAGCGCGATTTCAGACCGCGCAGGATGGATATGGTCGACTCGACCGACGGCTCGTTGACCATGATGGGCTGGAAGCGACGTTGAAGCGCCTGATCTTTTTCGATCGTGCGTTTGTACTCGTCCATCGTGGTCGCGCCGACCAGCTGCAACCCTCTCGCCAGAGCAGGCTTGATCATGTTCCCAGCGTCCATAGACCCCTCCGCTTTGCCGAGATTGAGCAGAGTATGTAATTCGTCGATGAAGACGATGACGTTGCCTTCTTCTTCCTCTATGTCTTTGATAAGCGCTTTAAAGCGACTTTCGAACTCTCCCCGAACGCCAGTGCCCGCGAGCAACATTGACAAGTCGAGCGATAGCAAGCGTTTTCCGTGCAGTGACTGATGTGGCGTCAGTCGAAGTGCCAAGGTGCGTATCATGAAATCATACTCACTTCCGGGACCTCCTTGTTGACTATTCTCGTAGCGAGTCCCTCTAAGATGGCCGTCTTACTATATCGAATGGAAGATATAAGTGAAATGTTTGTACAAGAAGTTGATAGTCAACTCACCCGACTCCTGGTAATCCCAGCAAGACTGGATTCGATTTAGTCCTCCGACTGAGGATCTGGATAGTGCGCTTGATCTCCTCTTCCCTGCCTATGGTCGGATCGAGCTTGCCCTCTTTGGCCAGATTGGTCAGATCGATAGAGAATTGTCGCAATGTCGCTCCTTTCTCAGGCTGCTGTGGACCCATCATCCCTCCTCCTGGAAACCTCATTCCTCCAAATCCACCACCGCCGCCGCCTCCGCCTGGCGGGCCACTGGGTGGCTGTCTAGGTGGTCCTTGCGCATATGATCTGATCGCCGTAGCGCAAATCGCTGCTGGGGAGGAGGGTGCTCGAGATGATCTTGAGATATAAGTGAGATGAGTAGATCGAGCGGTCCGTAGCAGGTGTTTTCGAGCGAGCATCGTATATGTGTCTAATGAGCTAATTGTCTATGTGCTGGAACAGCTATGGAATCGATGCTGGGTATATGTGCTTGTCTGCTCTGGTGACTGTCCATCCAGCGCTGCTGAAATGTCCATCGCAAGGTGGCAAAGAAACAATGACATTTTAGCAGAACCGAACGTTCCAGTCGGCTCGAGCATGATCCGTCTTAGCCGTAATCAGGCACAATCGCATCACGTGACTCTTGGTGTTTGACATGAGACGGAACCTTTTTTCTCTGCAGCTGTAAGCTAAGCTGTTGCTGCGCGGCAAAAGTCTAGGTCATACTAGTGGAGATGTTGTTGTCATCATGATAGACCTTCATCCACAACAGTTTTGAGAGCACCGACTCTGCAGCGCTTTCGCCGAGACACATACGCCTACAGTCCTGGATAACTAGTGCATCATGGGGTGAGTCATTGTTCGATTGAGGATTACAGCACGACGCTGTAGTACTCCTTCGCAAAGCGCAAAGCTGACGATAACGGTGCAGCTCGACGTGGGACATAATCTCTTCAGGATTGGTCCTAGCCATATTCCTCGGAGCAGTCTGTACGTACTCTCACTTACACCCTTATCTCTCCGTCACTTTCGTCTACGTCTCGATTTCGGTTTCGGTTTCGGTTTCGGTTTCGGTTTCAATCTCCGCTAACCTACCGCGGGCTTAGACTACGCAACCCGTTTCACATCCTTGCTCTCGGCCCAATCGAGCTCTACGCAATCCAACCTTCGAAGTCAAGGTGTAGTGTACGACTCGACTTCCAGTACAGTGTCAATCAAGACCGACCGCGCGGCGCCGAGTCGGGACGAATATATCGCTAATACCCAAGCGGCCTTTGAGAGGGGTGCCAAGAACATGAAGGCCCACGCCAACGCTTTCACTTTTGGCAGAGGCAAGAGCGACGAGGAGGTTAATGCCAACGCGAACGCTTCTGGTGTGGAAAGCCCCGCGTGAGTCTGCATGGTATAAGACGTCCATCATAATGTTCACTGATAAGCTAACATCCCTTGCCTATACAGCGACAAACGAGGGTTCAGGAGGACAAAGAAGCTCGCGTAGAATTGCGGAGCCGATCGTAGAGTTATCTTGAAGTTGCAATCGATCTTATACATGCATATATCGACATCCACCCGGTACCTGGTGATCTGCCTCCAGCATATGTTCCGAGAAGCAGATTCTGGCGATTCCTCAGCGGTCTCCAACACATTTTACTGCTTCATACACTATCTCTCTACATTCCCTTATGCCTCTGACAGCCTGCCCAACGCCTCTCCCATCTTGACGGTCTCTCCAGCCTTCACGGTAAATTTCCAATCGGCCGGAGCCTCAAATACCAAAACGATTGTACTACCCAACTTGAACCCTCCCATCTCTTCGCCTGCTAACAGCGGCTGACCCTTAAGGACTGATGCCGAACTGTAGACTGCCTCGGCGTACGTACGCGGGGGATGCGAGAGGTGACGGGTGTTGGTTCGGAGGGCCTTGTCAAAGTTGATCCTGATCGAACCGACATTGGTCGCGCCGACTGGGACCATCGAATAGAAGCCATATCGCCATCGACCGAGCAGAGCCACTCTTTCGTTGAGCACGAACAGGTCTTTCATCCTATTTGCGATATAAGGCGAGACTGAGAAGAGGTCACCCGTGAAATGACGTCGTCGTTCCACGATCCACGATGTGGGCGAGTGGAATCGGTGGTAATCACCCGGTGCAAGGTAAACAACCATGAAGAACAATTTGTTATCGCCCGATAAACGCGGAAGCTCTTGTTGAGGCCCGGTCTTGCGATCGGCTACACTAGTGCCCATCTTAGCGGCAACAGTAGCATCATGCCTGTAGTCGTGATTGGCAGGTGGATGGCTCGCATCCGCTTCTTGCGTTCCTGGCGCTTTGGGCAGCGTGGCATCGTCGACCGACTTCTGCTCGCCTGCCTCGGGGCCGTGGCCCAGGAGTGACGAGAGCGAGTAGGAGATATCGTTGATCTCCGCGAATTTCTCATTGTGCACAACCTCTGAATCATCCTCGTTCGTGATGTTGGTTGCCTGACCGTATGATGCAGTTTCAGACCCGAGGAGTGCCTGCAGAGAGTAGGTGATGCCCTTGACTTGCTCCACGCGCTCCCCCACAATCTCGCCAAAGTGCAAGACTCGACCATCGGCGGGTGAAACCTGGAGATAAGAGTCAGCACGCACAATATGGAATAGTTTCAACCAGTGGATCGACACTCACCATTGGAGCATCGGCGATCGGTCTAGCACCCTCTTTGATTTCGCGGTAGAAGAAATCCCCCAGGCTCTCATATGATGCGAGGTCTTTGGGGACTTCGTCGAGGTTACAGCCAAATATCTTTGCGTAAAGCTTGAAGCCGAATGGGCGGAACCAGACGGGCAGCACGAGACCGTTTAGGTAGCCCCACAGTTGCGACAGCGATCGAAGCGGAAGCGCGCCCATCACGCGGACCTACGTCGGCATGAGCTTCATTCATCAAATCGGAGATGTGGATGCTAGCTCACCTGCCAAGGTCCATCGACTTTCTTACTCCGCACCACAGCTCCTTCTCGGCCCTGCGATTCGACCTCTAAATCACCCCGCGTTTGTTTGCGGAACTGCACGGCTAAGAGGACGAGCGCACCGAGAGCCAATGGGATCGGATACCACCTTGTTGGCGTCGCCCACGCTTTCGACACTTTGCCTACGAGCATAATATAGTCAGATACGCACGTACACTGTATGAGACTCGGGAGAAGCTGACCTTTAAATGATCCTGATGTAGCCGATCCGATCGTTTCAGGACCTTCTGTCTGTGTTTGGGCTGTCTTCACTTTCGCTTCTGGGGGAAAACGAGGTTCTCTCGGAGCAGAGGAGTTGAACCGTAAGCCCACAGCTAGGGACGACGGAACGACCTGACATGCTGGGCATAATGGTGATCGGACCGATATTGGAGTCCGCTTTATCGTCTGCAACGATCGGAGGGTCGACCTGGTTTGATTTCTGATGATCATTGTATGCTTTGTTGTTGGTACGATGCAGTAGATGAGAAGAGGATTGACGGAGATGAAGATGGTGTGCTCCTCATTTTCCTTCTTTAATGAAAAGACCATGACGCGCTGGAGCGACAAAATGATGACGACACGATATACACTTCAACACGTCAACTGTTATTTCACAGGCGATAGAGAATGTTGCTCATTTCACTCTCCCTTCTCCACCTCGACATCAGGACAAGCTAACGATGCAACAGCAGCGAAGCATACGATGCCAGACATAGCGGCACTCGTCGCGTCTATCAAAAAGACCTATCCCCTTCCGGAGGTCGATCCGGTGAGCTATGCTCTGCTCATCGACGAAGGGCAAATAGCTCACTCGCAGTGTTGCAGCAATGGGTACAAGAGTGCGCTCAGGCTTTGGAAGCTGCTGGGCAGCCGACGACTGTTGATGAGCTAGTGAGCCAGTATACATCACATCGAGACCATCTAGTTGACGTGGTGGACCTGGTAGAATACACAATATCTTTACGCCGACTTGGCCTTTTCCACCCTGGAGTCTCGCACCTTTCCTGCGACTCAAGGGGAACTGCACAATGTGGTAATCTGTCCGCGGCCGACTTTGTTCCAGATAGTAGCAATGTCCGAAGTCGGTCACTCGGCTTTTCAGCTGCAAACGACCATGGAGCAGAGATCAGAGGTCCTTTCGGGCCAGAGTCGTATCAGGAGGATGGATGATGAGGAAGACGACGAGGATATGGGAAGGGTACCGCCTTATCCCCGAGGGATGTTGAGGCTCGAGTTGAGCGATGGAAGGCGGATAGTGAAAGCCATGGAGTACAAGAGGCTGGCGGATCTGGTCCTTGGTCAAACATCGTTAGGCTGCAAAGTAGGCTTCAGCTAAGCATTGAGAGTTGGACAGCCAAGCTAACCCACCTATGCCTTAGTTGTTACTTCACAATGTCCGCTGCCTCCGAGACGTGCTGCTCCTCGGTCCCGACAACTGTCATGTCCTCGAGAGCTCCGTCGAACATATCGAAGCGCGTCAGCGAGAACAGTTTCTCGACGATCTGAATCGCAGGATGGGCAAAGTCGTCGAGGCGGAGGGCAACGGTGCGATTCCCATACAAGCAGTACCGCGGCCCCAACCACCTGCTCGCCAAGTCACACCTCCAGCACGGCGCCGCTTGCCAGCAACTGCTCCCTCAGCGCCAGCCATACCATCATTGCCAAATGTAATCCGGCCCGAACCTGAACGACATATCTCAGTACAACAAGCTGCCAAGCGGAGAGCCAAAACCCAATCCGAGCCTGTCCCTGCCAACGTTGTCGAGCGGGCGCCTGATCGATCAGTCAAACGACGTACGAGTCAGGCTGCAGCCCAGAAAGCCACAGTCCGCCTGGACAGGCTGTACAAGACCAATCCTCCGCCCGATATGAAAGTCGGCGTTACTGAGGGAGGCTCGGAGGAAGAGGATGATTTCGATTATGTCGTCGACGATAGTTTCCTGCGGCATGTTGAAGAAGCAGAAGCGAGACTTCCGACGTCTCATACCGGCCGACACGCGCAATTTCGACACGGTCAAGGAGAAGATCTCGAGGACGACGACGTTGTCGTACTTGATAACGGTATAGCGGACTCGAACAAGAGAACGAGCAATAGCAAGATGTCTCGCTTCCTCCAGAATCACGGAGGACCAGGGAGCCAAGGCGCAGATGGCAAGAAGTCGAATTATAACGATCCTAACGACATAGAATACAATGACTATGAGTTCGACGCGGACGAGAGCTTCATCAAGCAGGTGGACGAATTAGAGGCGCGAGTGGGTAGTGGAGGTAGGGCAAGACATCTGCCCAGTTCAGGAGACTCTACGCTTCCTAGTAGTGGCAACACTGCGCACGCAAGGTCTGAAAGGCGGGCTGCTGGCGTGGTGTCACGGGGAGCGAGAAGTAATCGAGCTGGCGCTGTAGAGGTGATTGAGATCTCTGACTGAGTCATGTATCGTTGTACACATAAGACTTTGTACTAGTAAATATATCACGCACCATGAATACCACTGTTGTAGTCGCCACAGGGTGGTTTCAGGTAACGGAAACAAATTCCTCACCACCTCGAACCAACTTTGCGTCACTTGACAGAGATGAATTCAGCTTAATTCTTCCATCACTTACATCAAACATTGATAACCAGTAGACATGCCCGGCTCAACGCGAAAGACCACAGTGGAAGAAGCATCTTCATCGCCGTCGCCGTCCCCTTCGATCAATACCGACGCGCCATCAGCGGAGAAGCCGATTGACGTCCCTATCGTCTCCCTTGGCGCTGACGATGAGGCTGAGGCTGAGGCTGAGGACCAGCAAGGCGGCGACGAGGAAGAGTGGGACCCTTCTGTAGAACGGTTACCTGGCCAGGACTCCACGGCAAAGGGCAAAGGAAAGGGCAAGGAGACTGGAGGTGAGAGTACTGGTGGAGCGGGCGACGGAGAGGGAGGGGCACAGCCATGGCAAGCTGTTTGGTCACCTGAATCTAATGGTGCGTTCTTCCCACCTTTAAGAATTTGTGCCACAGCAGTGTAGCTGACTCTACTTGGATATGTTCCTCACAGCGTGGTACTTCTGGAACACGGTGACGGGCGAAGTGACGTGGACAAACCCGCTGGAACCTAGTGGGGAGACCAGTGCTCAACCGCCTTTACCCAACGAAGCGCCGCCGCTGCCTTCCGGTCCCGCTCCTATGCCACAACCCTCGTTCGCTGGGTCCAGCTCTGCTGCGGCAGGAGCTGGGTACGGCGGAGGGCCGGCCGACATAGACCCAGACCTAGCGTACCTTCTGCATCCTTCCCAACGGGGGATAGGACTAGGCGGGGACGCAGCGCAAAAGGCGCTATTCAATTCGCGCACAGGGCGATTCACGGCCAACGACTATTCGTACACTGTCGAGCATCTTGATGAGTACAATAGGGCTAAAAGGATGAACAGCCATTACTTTGATGTGAATGCGTGGGAGAAGGAGCGCGCGGAGGAGAATGCCAAAAGGAAGAGGGACGAGGAGGAGGGCGTTAGCAGTAAACAGAAAATTACCAAGAAGGATATGGTGCGTTGCGTCTCTCTCTCCGTCTTATATCGCGCTCTGAGGGACAAGGGCATAAGGATTCGCGTCGGAGGAGGTCAGCCGCTAATGTCCGTGTGATCGTGTAGGAGCGGTTCAGGAAAAAGGCGGCAGAGAAAAAGGCCAGGAGTCAAGCTTGGCTCCGGGAATAGCTGGCAGTGGGTCGTAGGAATGGGCATAGTTGCAAAGTTATTCCAGTGTTCAAAACTTTGTTCAGCGCATATAGTACGTAGATTGAGGCGCTCACGACGGGCATGAAGCTAGATTCGTGCAGCCATCATTACTCCTTACACGTTTCTGTCACTGGCGACATCAGGTCCTCGAAGCTAGGCAAATGTATCATGATCCTCCCGTCTCTGAATAACCTTTGCATTGCTGCATGTCATAGGAAAACCTGGATTATTCGACTCTATACGGGGTATCAAAAAGTCCGATTGTGTATATATTGATCTGTGTCCGTGTGTGTATAAGCAGTGATTGTCCTACACTGTCAACCATAAAGAATAAAGAAAAAGGAGAGGACGAAGCAAGCTCTGTTCCGGCAGAAGTGCTACAACGGCGTACGGCGTACAACGTACGGTCTACGGTCTACGGTCTATCGTTAGGGTGAGATGGGCGTGGGAGGTCGTGGCTGAGATGAGATGAGATGAGATGAGACGAGGTGAGGTGAGATAAGATAAGATGTAAAGGATGAGATGAGAATAGATAAGTCAAGATGAGATAATTTAAGATGAGATGAGATGAGATCTGGTTTGTGTGTCCAGCGATCAGACGCTGGCCACAAAGTAGTTGTAGTTGTAGTCGGTCGGGGTACTATGTAGCAAACCCCAGAGCGTCAGTTACGAGTCTCTTGAGTGATTGACAAGGAGGAGAAGTACTCACGCGACATAGGTGAAAGTGCCTGTGGAGTTGTACGTTTTGACCGTCGTGCTACTCCTGACGATCTTGCCCGAGATAGCTCCCACGGCAGAATTGATGCTGAGCTTGCTGACGCCGGACGCCAGGGACCACGACGCGGTATTAGTACCCGAGGTGATGGTGACCGTGGCAGACGACTTGAGGGCGACCCAAACATAGAGGTTGTCGCTCGTGTTGTCCCAATTGGTCGGTCGCGAGTTCGTGGGCGCGCTAGGCGTAGCTGCCTTGGGGTGCGGGCGGGACCAGAGGACCAGCTGGTCGTCGGCGGTCGGGTACGCGCCCTTCTTCCACGCTGGGGCGTAGTAGGAGACGATGTCTAGCCATGCGATGTGCGGCATGCCGTCGGTCCAGCCTTGCGAGTTGGGCTGGTCCGTCCTGATGGGCCCTATGTAGTGGCTCTCTCCGTAGTCTACAAACACTGATCAGCGGGATTTGTGAGAGTTGCGAACCGCTCGGTACTCACCGTTCCACGAGATGAGCTCGATGAGATCAAGCTTGCTCCTCATAGCGATGAGCTGCTCGAACCTGCGAGCCAACAACCAGTCGTCGGAGCGATAGATCCAGTCCTTGTTATAGCTGTTGACGCCATAGTACGTGAAGAACGCGGGCGACATCGCGGCCATGTAAGTTTTATTGCCCAGCGCGGACATGTACGTGGTATCGCTACTAGTGTCCAAAGCTGAACTGCTCATGGGCCAGCCACCGTTCCAGTTGAATTCGCCGTCGATCCAAGCGTCGCTGGAGAAAGTGGACGTGTCGCTGAAAATGGCTGGGACGAAGTAGATGCTGATGTTCTTCGCGGTGAGCGCGGCACGGAACGCCGCCCAGCCCGCGGCGACGGACGAGTAGCCAAACGTGCAGTCTGACCCTTCAAAGGTGGACAACAGTACTGAACCGTTGTATGTCGCTTGGGCGGAGCTGGAAGCGTACGTCGAGATGGTAGTGACGTGCGTAGTGATGTCGGACGTGGACGAGCAGCTCAAGGACGAGAAGTCCATGGACAGGAAGAGCTTGTACGAGCCTTGTGCCACGGCGGCCGCGTAGGCAGACGCGAGTCGCGCAGGTTGCCACGAGTCGACGCCGTAATTGAGCGCAAAGCCGTCGATGCCCGCAGCGTAAGCTTGGGACATATCGTCCGCCCATGTGTCCTGAGTGTACGAATACGTGTTGCCGACCATGAAGTGAGCATAGAGGTACTTTGTGCCTGTAGCACTAGGCGGCGAGGCGACGCCTACAGTCGAGGTAGCGCCGTATGCTGCTGTCGACGTGCTGGTGGTCGTGGTCTTGGCAGTAGTGGTGGTTGAGGTCGTGCTGGTCGTCGTCTTGGCTGTGGTGGTGGAACTACCACCTGCAGCCAAGCTGTAGATGTCGATCCTGTTGTAGCCGCCACACATACTAGAGCTGTCGCCTGTGCAAGCGTAGCTGCAGGTCGAGGCTGTGGCAGTCGACGTGGAGATATAAGAGTTTCCACAATAGCACTACCAAGTGACGAACACAGATATCAGTGATCAGGTTTACTGAGTGCCACTCTTCGCAGTACAACATACCTGCTTGCTATACTCCAATCCAGAGTACTTGTAACCCTTAGCATAACAGTAGCTAGCGCAGGAACTGGGTGTAAGACTGGTGGACTCCATTTCCGTCCCGGTCAATTGCCGCGCGGAGGAGCTGTCCACGAAGCACCCCAGCAAGGTGGCACTGACAGAGGTCGACGAGGCGGTAGCAGCGGCAGAAGTGGAAGTGGACGTTTTGGTGGTGGACGTGGACGTGGACGTGGTAGTGGAGGCTTTTGTGGTGGAGGTGGTTTTGGCGGTAGTCGAGGTGGTTTTGGCAGTGGTGGTCGAGGTAGTTTTGGCAGTAGTGGTAGAGGTGGTTTTGGAAGTGGTAGTAGAGGTCTTAGCGGTGGACGTGGCAGTAGTCTTGCTCGAAGTCTTACTTGTAGTCGTGCTCGAGGAGGTGGTTGTGGTGGTCGCAGCCGAGGACTTGTACACTGTACCATAAACCAAGCTAGTCAGCTGTGTTTTCGGACATATGTGGGATATGGAACTCACGAGAAAGCCTGTAGCTTCCGCCGCAGATCTCGGCAGAGTTGCCGGCGCAGGCCATCGCGCAGTCGGTGGAAGCGGCCGTTACGCCCAGTCCGCTAGTGATGGAGTTGGCACACTGCACAGTTCACCGGATCAGTGACGTCCATACGTATCAACGCCAAGGGAAGCGCTCAGCGCTCAGCGTATCTGACTCACGTAACACTGGGTCTTATCTGCAATCCAAATGTCTTATCAGCATGCCGCTCAACCTGTTGACCTGTGTATGAGTTGCCAACTCACCCTCCAGTCCGGCATAGACGTAGCCCTTAGTCGTGCAATACGCCGTACACGTTTCCACTGTCATACTGCTGGAGATCTCATATGCCGCCGCCAAGGCTCGCGCGCTGCCGTCAGTCACGCAGCCGACATAGGACCAGGTGGTGGCGCGCTTATCGACCGAGTGTTTATGTGGTCGAGGTCCGGGTTGATGCGGCGACGGTCTGGCCATGGAGCCAGTGGCGGCCAAAAGACCTATTGCCACTGTGGCCCAGTTGAAGCTGGCGCTGAACATGGCGATGGATGCCACGGTGTTTCTGCGATGTTAAGAGATCTAGAGGGTTGTTTATCGATTATATTGTTAAGAGGCGAGAGGCGATTCGGTAAAGAGCGTGGTGTAAGAGAGCTATCTGATGCGTCGGTGTCGCCGAGTGTGGTGGCTGTGGCCTGTAAAGTGATGTGGTTGTGAGAGTGGTAAGAGCGAGAAAAGCAAGGTCGAAGGGCCAGCTGCGATCGGGTTCTTGCGTGGGTCGGCTATATACGTGGGGCTCGTCAGGTCTGCGGACCGTTGACGTACTGTAGAGACAGTGTCTGAGGATGATGATAGATGCTGATGATGATGATGATTCCAAGACGATATGTTTATGAATTATTCTCGGCTCGATTATGTCTCACACTCGTTCCAAAGAGTCTTTTGGCTTTGGCACTAGTCCCAAAGCGCAGGTGCGAGTGGGACCTGTTCGATGCGATGATCCCGAAGGTACCCAGGTACAGAAGGCAAAGACGGTAAAGACTGTGGGACCAAGGGTTCTTCGGACTTGGCGTCGAATAGACTGCGCGCAGACGTGATGGCTTGGCGAAAGCAGCGCAGCTGTTCGAGCAAGCGAGAAGGCAGGAAGGCAGAGACGGGGCGATCGCATGAGGCAAAGTACCAATCACCACGTATCAAGCATCAAGCTCCGAAACATGCAGAGGTGCAAGGGTGAGGTCAAAGCCAAAGCTAGAGTTAGAGCCGAGGAGCACTGGACTCAGGCCGTGAACTGGGAAGGAGAAGAGGAACGATCGGAGCGACGACCAGCCTCTACAGCTTCAGCGGCGAGAGAGGAGGAAGAAGAGGTAGAGCACAGGAGCGCAGCGCTTCGAGAACGCGAGGATGCTCGGGCGCTTGCCTCTGTCTCCGCGGCAAGTGCTGCATTGTGCGTTGTGTGCGAAGCTGCGTTGCAGCGCTGGAGCGCTGGAGAGCTACAAGCGTTGCATGGGGTTAGACCACTAAAGTATACAGTAGTGCTTGTTTGCACTTTTAATGTTAATCATTGTTTGTGGTTGTGACTCATGAATTATGTTGTTTACGCGAGGGCCAAAGCCTAATTTTAATCGGTGCTCTCGAGTGAACCTAAGACTAGATACTCCGATCGACGGGAGATCGACTTTCGCAACTTTCGCTCCCCCCCTGAGCAGACCTGAGCCTACCTGACACAAACAATGCCTGCGCAAAATGCGCGGTGCCTCGTGTCCGGCCGGACGATCCTGCGCCTCAGTTAGAGTGTGGGCGGAACCCCCATCTCGTGCATATATGAAACTGCCGACTGCGCTTACCTGCATGGCTAGTTGACCCTTCGGCTTTGTTTACTGTTTCCTTTTTCTTACTTCCTGTTTCCAAGCTTTCCTCATATGTGCAGGTAAAGACACTGCTTACATCGTCGCTGCCAAGCCCCGCTCATGCTTATCGCCAAGAGCACAAAATACAGAGTGGCTGACGGCCAACCTCCTTTACCCCAAAGTCCGCAATCGAGGGTGCTGTGCTCAAATCGCTACCGACTAGCCCGGTGATCCGATGTCAATCTCAATGCAGTCGATAACCATCGCATCGCACCGTGTCTGAAAGCTGACTCTGCGCAATTTGCCTCGTGCCTAGCGTATGCTACATGGTGCATGTTGCATGTTGCGTGAATGATCTCAAAATAACTTGTGGAATTGCTCTTTGCGTAAAGATCGGCTGCGGCTTAGAGTGTTGAGCCTAGCGTGTAAACTAGGTGTGGATCAGATTGTAATTATCATTGATTGCCTCGGTGAACCATCTTCCACTCGCCGATAATATCCATTCCATTGCATGGACTCCCCACGATCTGACCACTCTCGTCTGCATGGCGATCTCACTGCGTTGAAATAATGTATGATGTATAATCTATAATTGGACGACTTCTCGAATCCTCTTCTTTGAATTGGGCGCATGTCTCGGAATTTATCTCTGGATCCGGAATCGCTGGTGGCGCCAGTCAGCCGATCACGTCGCTGGCGATTGACCCAACACTAACACGAGACTCTTGAGGAGCCTGCTCGGCAGATGTCGCCACTTCGTTGCGACTCATCAGTGTGCCGCTGCCGATGCATTGTCATGGACATCGACCCACACATGCGCCTCCGCAGCTCCTGCGCATACATTCCGACAATCCCGCGCGCCTGTGGGGGTCCACACATATTCTACGCGCTATTCGGCTCTCGCTTGCGGAATACCGAGCGACTTGACTCTTTGGCTGCAGAGTGCCGTTTCGACTCGCGCGCTTGCATCTCCAAGTCGATCATTTGCATCGAGACTATCGTATGTACACAAAATTGGTTCACTGCAGGCTTGTCGTGCACCCCCGCCTAGACTACTACTGGCTTCAATGATGCCTGTTCCCCCACATTTACATCACGCAACCCAAGTCTTCCGCGGAAGATCTTCTTCGTCAAACACTCCTTGCCAGTCATTCGAGGCAAGATACTCTTTCATGCTCGAGATTGCTAGCTGGCCCAATCCCCCCTCTAACAAGGCGTCTTCTTTGCGCCGTTCGGTGACTTCCTGCACTGTACTCTTCAGCGCTTGCTCCATGTTGACCTGGACAGCTTCGTATCCAGACACTGTGTCGTCGAAAAAGGCAGGGTGAAATGACCCGGAATTGCAGATGGTGAAACGATTGACTGGGGCCAGAGCGAGGATGGTGAGTTGATCGATGATGTCTTCGAATCCAGCTGGGTCGGGTACGGTGAAACCTGAGACCCAGTGCTGTTTGGGCAAGTCGGTCCAAAAGATGACTGCAGTTTCCAAGTCTGGATGGAGTTTAGGCATGATGGTTATGCGGTGATTCATTATTGGATCGAGATTGACATGCGAAAGGTCCATGAGGTCGCTGGTGACGTAGATGAGCTGCCGTGCGGACTTCAAGAGTGACGGCGCCAGGTCCGAATATGGATGGATGACAGAGAGGGCATGTACGTTCCTCAGAACGAGTTTGCGCCGTTTGAGGCTCGGAACCCAAGGACAGGAATACCAGTATGATCGGTGCCGCACTGGCACCCAGAAAGATGTTGTCTGCGTGGTTGGGATCAACGGTGATGTGATTATAAAGGATCTTCCCAGCGATATCGTAGAACGACCATGAGACGCGCATACATCGTGTGACGGTTCGGCTGTCAGCAAAGGGCAGGATACGAGATAGGATGTCTGGATGAGTCACGTGCGATGGCTGGCTGGACGGCATTTTGCGCGTTGCGCGTTGTTCTGGTGAGACCAGGCAAAGTGACCGGACGGATATCAAGAATGATGTCGTGAGAGCCATGATTGAGCGGTGGACGGCGAGCGGGGTCGTCCGCCGTGAACGCGGAGCTAGAAGCAGATAAGGGGGACCGAGCGTGCCTGAATCAAGTCCGACTGATGTTGAGTGACCAAGTTTATTGTCAAGGTAAGCGGTGAGAATGACCGCACAGACCATCACCCCACCTCTTTCTGAGTCATGTGGAGCAGCGTGCTAGGGCAGGTACTTGAAGATGATGATGAGGCTGCGACCCGAGCTGTTGATCAGAAACAGCTTTCATAACTTCTCATCACCTCTCCTTTCTTTGGTCGCCGACATCCCCTCCCGCTCTTCTTGTCCTTGTAGTGTCCATATATCACTCCTCATCTACAGCCCTTCTTGAGACGTCTCCACCACTTTCTTGTCCCAAAGCCATAGTGACCTGATCGGACGGCTGGACATAGCCCCTCTCCTCGCTCCATCAGGCTAGAGCACCTCTGCCTTCGCGGCCTGGCGACTACCCCTCAACCATCACATCCGTTAGTAGTAGCAAATCGTTTCTTGGACAGAATCACATACCGTACTCTCCTTCACCACCTCCCGTAAGTCCCAGCAATGGCAACTTACGCTGCGAACAACACCTTTCCGGCACATTTCCGTCCGATCGGCGTCGGCACCCAAGCCTATCGCTCCCCCATTCGCAACTATGATCCCAACAAACGCAGTGATCCGCGGCCTGGCAAATCAGCAAATGTCAGAGAAACAGGTGATGTCGCAAAGTATCAGTTTTGGCCAGAGGCTATTGCTATGGGAAGCCTCTCTCAGCGACGATTCACCCAGGTCAGACTGCCTCCCTTCTCAGATTACGCGTTGGCTGATGCAGTTTGCGGCAGATGCTCGGAGCAGGCTGCGAGAAGGGAGTGGACTCTAGGACTAATCACGGCGTCTCATTCCTGGCATTCGACTTCTCGCGGGAGCTGCTGGTCATCAAGTCAGAGCTCAAATTGCCAAAGGCGCACTTACCGCCCGCTCTCCGGCCCTTGGACGCTGAACTATCGTTTGGCGATGTCACGTCGCATGGTATTCACATCACTCACCAATCTGCTGGTCTGCTTAGGAACGAATGGACCGGTAGAATGAACCCCGAATACAGTGTTACAGTGACAATAAGCTGTCGTCGTCCGCCCAAATTCTTCACGGCTTTCGAAGCTAGTGATCAGCTACTTTCGAGCCCGAAATTCAAGCCCTACCGTCGTCGAGCTACCGCTATGGACTTCGCCATGGCATCAGTGCCAGAAAGGGACGCAGGACCGATCGATGCGATACCCATTGGGCCTTGTGCTTACCCGACATATTGGAACACCTATCGCTGGTCGTTCATCATGGATGCCGGCCAATATAGGAAGTTGACGGACTGCGCACAGAAAATCAGGCTACTAGCTGAGCGCGATCCAGATATGGATATCATGTCCAACCTTCGCCCGCAAGCTCGTTGGGAAGTGGACAAGCTGGACATGCCCAACTACATGCGCCTTTACGCTCGTCCAAATTGGGATGCGATGAAGCTCAGATTTTCGGCGCGGACCTTGATAGAGGGACTTATCGCGCACGGGATTCTGAGGCCCGCCGACACAATGGAGCTTTGGCAGGCGGTCCAAAAGGCAGGTATCGTTCCGGCCTTTCAAGATCGCATCTTGGAAAGTCTATACAATCAGGAACGTATACGCCATCCTGCCGCGCTGGTAGAAGGTGAGTCATTCGAAGTCGAGTTGATGCTGAATTACGGGCAGGTTTGGCGAAGTTTCTACGAAGACAGCCAGCTCCGCAACTGGCTCACCTGGTCCTGATTCGCACGGTCTTAGTAACACCAACGAGGATTCTCATCGGACCGCCACAACAAGAACCCTCAAACAGCGTGACCCGACGATACAACGATCGCCTGGATGGTATCATCCGTGTTCAATTTGCCGACGAGGAAGACAGACTGCATGTGAGTGCTTATAGGGGATTTTGAGCTGAAGAGCAGGTCGCGGACTACCTCAAGCAAGCGGACAATATCCGTCCTGATGTCGGCGTCATGGCTCGCGTGCGCCGGGCGTTACAGTATGGCTTGGTAATCGGCGGACAGTCGTTCTTACCGGTCGCGTCCTCGGCGTCACAGCAGAAGTAAGTGTTACGATCTCGGCAATCATTGACTGGCACTCGCAGGGAACATGCCATCTGGTTCATCAATAGCAAAACTATCGATGGTCTGGATCTCCGGCGATGGATGGGGACGGTGCAGGACAAGGTCGTCGCCAAACACGCCGCGCGAATGGGTCTTGTAAGTCGCATACGATGCGAAAGATGTGTTGGGCTGACATCTCCTCAGCCTTTCAGTACCAGCCGCATCGTCGAGATGCAAATCGAGTTGGGGCCTCAGCTGCAAGACGTCAAGCAGGGCAGCTACACGTTCACGGATGGGGTCGCAGCCGCCGGTCGCCGAGTCCTTGAGCAGGCCGCAAGAGCGCTGGGCGAAAAGCGCGGTCTCAACGTTACTCCTTCAGCGATCCAGTTCCGTTTGGGGTCAGTGTCTTCTATCGTATCGTGCTACCGACATTCCAGGCTAACGTAATACGAGCAGGGGCGCGAAAGGCGTTCTAGCAGACTGGCCACATCTTGTCAAGCCCTACGAGGTTCGCCTCCGGCCATCTCTCGTGAAGTTTGAGAGCGCGCTCAACGACCTCAACGTCGTACGCGTGCGTGAGCCTGGCTTCAAACTTACCACGCTGATCGCTGATGGCATTGTGTGATATTGTAGATTGCTAAGTATCAGGTGGCCTTCCTAAACCGACAATTCATCAATATCATGTGTGCGAACGGCGTTCCTAAAGCGTTGATGGTGGAAATCTTCACCAAAGCTGTCCAGAACATCAAGGGTCTTCGGCTCCGTGTCCAGACGAATAGTATGACCCAGGACGACCATGCACTCATCAAGCAATGCTCCGAGGTCAGTCAAATATCAAGCTCTGAGTTTCGCCTTGCTCACTCGCAGCATCATGTAGTTCCCTCTTACTCAGCTGATCAAGGCTGGCTTCCACGCCAATCCTCTGATTGCTGACATTGCCGAGATCATCGAGTGCAGGGCTCTCCAAGATCTGAAATGGCGAGCCAGAGTCAAGCTCCCGGGAGGCGTGTTCCTGATTGGTGTGTGATCACAAATCAGGTCGGAACACAGCTAATATGCTTGAAAGGCATCGCGGACGAGACCGGCGTCTTGAAGGAGGGCGAAGTATTTTGCCAATTTCAGGAGAACGAGGATGTAGAGGCACGAGTGGTCCTCAACGAAGTGCTTGTTTGTCGAGCCCCTGCATGTATGTATACCAAGCTCACTTTGAAAAGGTATCGTTACTGATGAGTTTGATTCGCAGTACACCCTGGTATGTGCCTCGTTGCGCGATTAAGGCGACGAAGACCGTCTAACTGATCTCACGTAGGGGACGTCCGACGCGCATGGGCTGTCGACAGGCCGGAACTACGCCATCTCAAGAACGTTCTCGTTTTCAGTATACAGGGGAAGCGAGATCTGCCTAATATGTCAGCTGGCTCCTTCCTGTGCAGGCTATCTAGAGCTGACGGTTTGCCTGAATCTCAGGCTCGGTGGAGGTGATCTGGATGGTGATGGTGAGCTGGTCCTGGATTCAACGAGTACGCACATCGACTGACCAGTCCGAAGACTACACACTCATTTGGGATCAGCGATTCGTACAGTCTCTCCGGATGTACGACGCAATGGACTACACAGCCGAACCGCCCGTCACCGTTGCGAAAGTGACCCAAGAACACTTGAACGAGGCGAGTGACGTCTTGCCCCTTCTCTCTCACCCAGAATACATGTATGCTGACTTTACACACAAAGAACTTTGTGCAATATATCCTGGTAAGTCGCCTTCATTTGCGGTCGTGCAGCCGCTGACACGAGACAAAGAACGACGTTCTAGGTTCGGTGGATAATGTTCACCTTGCGCTCTCTGACAAACTGGGACCGTTCTCTGCTGAATGTCTACATCTATCCACCGTTCATTCTGTGAGTGCTACGACCGAGATGTTGCTTGTGTACTGACAGGCTGCTTGTTCGCAGACTGCGTGAGACCTCTCGCTTTTTGAAGAAAGAGAAGGTCATAGCTGATCAACTGCCTTCTCGCATGGTCAGCGTCGATTTCGCTAAAAGTGGGTCATCATTGAAAGTGATATCTCAAATATGATCTGACGTCCTCTTGCAGCCGGACGCGCCGCGACGCTCGACCCGAAAATCAGGCCGCGAGAATGGCCTCATTTCATGGACAAGGTATGTCCATCGCAACATGACAAAGGCAAGAGCGTAACTGACGTGCGTCTTCAGGACGATGTCAAAAAATTGTACCATAGTAACGGTGTGCTAGGACAATTGTTCGACCTGGTGAGTCTTTCACAGGCGTGCTGGCACAATTGAGAGCTCGAATTTGATTTGCCGATACCTTCACTTAGGTGCAACCCGATCCTCATTTCTCGCCGAGTGATCTTAGGTCTTTGGGATACCCCGTTGATAGCCGCATTGTGCAAGATCGCTTTAAGATCCACAGCAGTATTCTGGCACGACTGAAGCCCGTCAAAGAACATTACGAGAAGGCACTCCAGTTCAACATGCGTCGGTGAATTGCAGATACATTCGCGCTCCGCAGCTATTCAACTGACGAAATGCGGCAGGTATCGCGTTTTCGAGGTTGAGATCCAGTCCGGCATCGCCATCAAGAACAAACGAAGGAAGAGGGCACGCGACCAGAACCTCAATGTGAGTCATCCCGCTCGAACCGTTCGCATCCATCGCCAGGATGACCGCTGAGCTCGCCTCACTCATTAGGAACCGCTCCGAGACACATATCAAATCCTAGTCACCGAGGCTCGGGCGATGGCCATGGACGCAATTGCCGACCTATCATTCAAGACTACTCTCACCCCGCCTCAAATCGTCGCTCGGCACTGTTACGCTTTGACTTTTGAGAGCCAATACGTCGAAGAATGGGAGGATCACTTGGCTAATGGTCAATGGCATGGCGCCTTAAAGGACGAAGACGTAGAGGATGATCTTAGACCAAGGTGAGCCTATCCATATACCGACGATGATCCATGCTGATCAGTGGTGCTTGTCGCATAGGCCGATGATGAGCTTCGCTTGGTGTTTCTGGCAAGAGCTGGTCCAGATCGCCGCGATGTCCGACCCGGGATCGTAGAGGTAGCATGAGGGAAAAATCCATAGCGCAGCAGAACTTTTCGCGATCACTGTCGGCTGGCTGCGTACCGCCGACTTAGCTCTCATGAACCATCTATCCAGCAACGTTGTATCATGTCCTCGATGAAACCTGTCACCGAATACAACTCGAGATGGGATCGTCATGAGCTGCCATTATGCCCC
Organism: Cryptococcus sp. GC_Crypt_3; assembly: GCA_026538395.1. Lineage (NCBI taxonomy): Eukaryota > Fungi > Basidiomycota > Tremellomycetes > Tremellales > Cryptococcaceae > Cryptococcus > Cryptococcus sp. GC_Crypt_3. The sequence continues at coordinate 23,820 of JALPCB010000215.1, forward strand.
ACTGTGAATGTCACGTGTAAGATCGACGGAAGCAAAATTTCTGGTCGAGCGAGCAGAATTGACAACCGTTCGTTGATATTGATTTTATTTTCGTCAATGTGAGTTAAACTTCTTGAACAACAAGCTCGAGCTCGAGATCCATACAAGATACGAAGCAGAATGAGCACCGCGACAGAGATCAAGCTTCTTACACTACTGAACGTGAGCGCGGTGAAGCGGCCTCGGGAATTGGACGTCCCGGGCGGTCATCGTGGCTCGCCCAGCGCCAGCGTCAGTAACTCAAAAGCTGGTTCTCCGGCAGCGAAGAGGGCTTCATCAACATCGACGCCGAATGGGCAGGTCAAAGGGGACGATGGCGAAAGGCGGGTGAAGAGGAGGAAGAGTGTCGTCTTCGGCGGCGAGCTTGGGCCTAGCGGGAGTACGTATGGGAAGAACAAGGACAAATCTCAATCTAAATCCGAGGTAAAGGGGAAGGGGAAAGGCAAAGACACAGTGGGACAAAATGGGAATGGAGACGCGGAAAAGGTCAATGGCCACGGAGATGCGAATGGGGACGCTGCAGGGGATGACAACGACGAGTTTTTGGCAGATGAAGGATCAGAGGACGAAGGCGAGTCTTCGTCGAGTAAGTCCTTCTCGCTCTCGGTTGGAAAGCCGCACCTTGGGGCTTACTTATGATTTGATCCGCACTCATAGACAACGCGGATCTGTTCAACGATCATTTCGGCGCTGAACCATCTGTCCTATCCACCGAGTACGTCGATGCTGTGACGGAGAAACGGTGGAAGGCGGAACGGAAGGTCTTGAAAGGGTTCGGCAGGGTAGTTGAGCAGACTCCATCAGGTGGTCAGGGGAGCGCGAGCGCTGCAGGTGAAGAAAGCAAGACAAGGGTGAGCTTCATCACAAATCGTTATCGAGAAAACAAAGAGGCTCAATGCTAAAATGTCAATGCTGGCACAGATCACCCCATCACTCCTTGCCTCGCTCAAGGGGACCTCGTCAACGACCCCTCTACTTTCCACGGCTCTTTCCCACTTGGGATCATATAAGGACTTTTACCTCCATTCCCTCGATGGAGAGGCAGATGGTTCGGAAACTTCTCTTATGGGCGAGCAGAAGGAGGCGATGCGCAAAGCCGCCACTGTCCACGCCTTGAACCATGTTCTCAAGTGAGTGTGGAAGCCTAATACTATCATCTCGATGATGCTGATATGTGAGTGCGCAGGACACGACGAAATATCATCCGGAACAACGAAAAGCTCGCGCATGCCGCTGCGTCCGAAACGCCTTCTCTGCCCGACCCGCCGCGAGACCAATCGTTCACCCGACCAAAAGTGCTTTTGCTCCTACCCCTACGATCACTGGCATTGCATTACCTGAAAACGCACCTGTTCCCCCTCGCGCCGGCCGGAACGCAAATCGAGAACCTGCGCCCGTTCTTATCGTCTTTCTCAATACCAGAGGACGAGTCAGATCCGCTTTCTTCTCCGTCGTCAACGCAGAATTTCCCGCTTGATCACCTCGTGAACTTTAGGGGTAACAGCGACGACAACTTCAGGTTCGGGATTAAGATCACCAGGAAAGCATGGAGGGTAGTCATGATGCCTGCCAACGAAGCCAAGCTTCTCGATTGCGATATCTTGATCTCAAGTCCCCTAGGGTTCAAGATGGCCGCTGAGAGAGAAGACAGTACGGACCTACTCAGCAGTATTGAGATTTGCCTGGTGGACGGCGTCGACGTTATGCAGATGCAGAATTGGGAGCATGTCCAGGTGAGTTCTGTCGACCGGTCTTGCGAATCTGCCATGTCTTGTCAGTCGCCGTACTAACAGCCATACTACAGTTCATCTTTAACAACATCAATCAGATTCCCAAAAGTCCTCACGGTTGCGACTTTTCTCGGGTCAAGCCTTGGTATCTTGAATCACAGTGAGTCTAGGATCCTAAACAATGCGTCGGTCGGATAGCCACAGTCGACTAACGACCCTTCTGTCGCATCTCAGGGCGCAATATCTCCGCCAAACCATCTTGTTGTCAAGATACGACACGCCTGAAGCGCGAGCACTGTTCAACAGACACTGCAACAACCTTCAAGGCAAAGTAAGAATCGAGAAGACCGACTTTGCGGGCGTACTTGGCAGGGTCAAATCAGGAGTCAGGCAGGGATTCGAGAGGTTCGATCTTGAAGGAGGGAAAGGACTCGAGGGTTCTGCTGCCACTGAGGAGGTCGAGTCGCGTTTGGAGTACTTCACCAAGAAGGTCAGCTGCCTCGTGACGAGAGATATGTACGAGAAGCTGACATCATATCTCAGACTATCCCGGCCCTTTTGAGATCAGCAGTGTCTAGGCAGAACACGCTGATCGTCGTTCCGTCATATTTCGACTTTGTGCGCGTCACAAACTATCTGCGGAAAGCAGATGATGTGTCCTACGCGGCCATTTCAGAGTGAGCTTTCGTCTTTAACTCTGGCGATCGGAGATAGTGGGAGTACGAATTGCATAAGACAGACGGACTGACGTATGATTTCAGGTACTCGTCCAACTCTGAGATTGGCCGAGCACGAACATTATTCTTCAAAGGCAAGAAATCGTTCCTGGTCGTCACGGAGCGATTCCACTTCTACCGCCGCTACCGCCTGCGCGGAGCAAAGACAATCGTCTTTTATTCCCTACCTGATCACGCCCAGTTCTACTCCGAGTTCCTCGAAACGCCCTTCTTACCGTCCAAGAACAATGCTGAGGCACAAGTAGAAGTGGAAGTGGACGAAGGAGAAATCTCCAGTCGGGTTTTGTTTTCAAGATTTGATGCGCTCAGATTGGAGAGGGTCGTGGGCACGGATCATGCTCGCCGTCTCTTGAGTAGCGGGGATGGAAGATTCGAATTTGTATAATGCGTATTGGACTCGACTACAGTAAGGGATCCTTGATGCAGATTTATCGTTGCCTATTAAGCTAGCTGCAGTGACGCATATCGTCGCAAATCGCAATTGCTGTTAAACAATACATGCATGACATATGCACTACACGACTTTGTACAGGTGAATGTACTGTTACTGGGTACTTATTAACAACGATACCATGTTGAATCTGTATACAAGGATCACTCGGAATACTTCTCTGATGCGGTGGGCGGTGATGTAAAACCGTTCTCTGCCACTATCCTGTCTCTTATCTCTCATCTCGACCGAATTGATATAGCGCAACGGCAGCAGGCTTAATCCCTGAAAGCACGCTTCTTGGTCTTGCCGTCGTCGATGTTGGGAGGGGCGATACCCTGTGCCGCCCATCTTTCGCGAAGCCAGTCCTTGGCCTTTTTGCCTGTGGATGCCTCGTACTCTTCGACCGAGAGAGGTTTTTCGCCCTGGGGGGTGACGCGGAGACCGTGTCGGAGCGAGGGCTACATCGCGATCATGATCACGGTTAGCGATCGCCTAGGGAAAGCGGAAAAGAGAGAGTGGAAGAGGAGAGGTACTGAGACTTGGACTCACGTAAGAATCAAAGGTGGCTGAATGGTTGACGATCCTGTTATCCCAAATGGCCACATCACCAGACTGCCAATTCCACCTGACCGTAGCGTCCGTCTGCTGCGCGAACGAGTCTTTGAGGAACGACAACACCATGTCGCTCTCCGCTTTGGGTACGCCCACTAACCGCGTGACGAAGCCCGGGTTGACAAAGACTGCTTTCCAGCCGGTGACTGGGTGCACGCGGACGACTGGGTGCACAGTCTCGATGGGCTGACGGCGGGGCACTTTGGTGATCCCGGTTCGGGACGAGGCTTGGTCGTAACCCGAGTGAATGGCGTATATCGTCTCGAGGTATTTCTGGAACGGCTCAGATAACGACGAGTACACCGCGTAGCTACGCCCAACAAACCGCATCAAATGTCAGCGATACGGCGCTAATGCTGATGTCATGAACAGCATTACTCACCCAGAAGACCAGAGGGTGTCGTTGCCCACTTCAGGAGTAACGAGCAAACGCAACATGGTAGTGCTGGGGGGTTGCACCTCGTATGTCACGTCCGAGTGGAAGAGCTCCGCTCGAGAAAAGGCATAAGGATCAGGACGCGAGTTCTTGTCCGTGTACACGACGACGACATCGTCCAGATCGCCTCGGCGGGGAGTAGCGTACGTGGGGTGCTTGTGCAAGGGGCCGAAATGTTGGCCGATTTCACGGTGTTTCTCGATTGTAAGTGACTGTTGGTTTCGGAAGACTGTCGTGCTCGTTTGTCAGCCTCGCGATATGTATATTCGCGAAGTGATGACTTACAGACTACTCCGCGTTGAGCGACGAGCAATGCTCTGCGTAAGTCAAGAAGATTGTCGTCAGTCACTGAAACTGACTACTCAGAAGGTCACGCGACAACTCACAAATCGTCCCTCTCCTCTTCACCTAGATCCTCAAGCTTGACATCGCCCTCAACCACAGCTCCAACAGCGATCAGAAGATCTCTGATCCTTCCTCCTCGAGCCTCGACGAACTTTCTTAATCGTGCAGCGTTGGGGTCAGCGCGGAGACCGCGGTCTTCAATGTCGAATAAGGGGAGAGCGGGGTCGGACTGCAGGCGAGTAGGGTTGTGTGCTGTGCATAGCGGAACACATGATAAATGACGAATAACAAGTGACGAGCGGATGTCAGCAAAGTATGCTCATACAGCTATGACGTGTGACGGATGCAACATACGTAAGAATTCGGCAAATGGGTAGTCGTCACCTGGGCCAGAACCGAATGCCTCGCCCTATCAACAATGGTCGTGTGAGCGAAAAATCCTCTTTTTTTCTTGTGAAAGCACAGTCGTGTGACTCACGACGTAGTTGTACGGGTCGACCAGCTGCGGCTCATGGTGGTTCTGCGAGTGTGCATATCCTGCCTCGGAGTCTTTGCCGGCCAACTTCAGCCTGGCGGCGGAGGCGGATGAGTCATCGCCGCTGAGCTTGAGAGTGCCAATGGGCAGAGTGTTTGCGCTTGCGCTCGCGCTAGTGGCTGTTTGGATCTGTGTTTGCGTCATTGTTCGAAGTTCGTTCGTTATGTGTAGACCGGTATTTCTCTTGTTCTCTTGGTCTGGTAAGCTCCCAAGTATCAAGTGGTGAACAATCGTATGATGTACTTTCACTTGTTTTATTTGAGCAAAAAGAAGAAGACGGAATGATCCCTCTCTAGCATATATATGTATCATATGTATACCTGCACAGCGTTATTCGCCGTCGCCTTGTCATCATCTCATAATCCAGGTTATCCTGGTATTGTATTTGAGATTTCCAATGATCCAATGCCGAGCGCTGAGCCTTGAGCCTTTGCGCATTTGCTTACAATTGCTTACAGTACCAGTAAAAAGGTAAAAAGTAGTCATGATGAGTTGCGATGTCGTGCGCGATAACCAACCACTCCCTTGTTTCAGGGTCCATCCAACCCGGAGTGAGTTGATCGACTGTCAAATCTCTTCGTGGCCGCGGGCCTCTCCCCCGATGCACCACTGCACCAGTACATTACGCATGTGCCACATGCATCTGACACGCTGAATGATGCGCATCCACTGATGCCGACATGCAAGAGCGATGGCGTGATGGGTGCCAACAACTCCCAAGATGGTAGATCGCAAATCAATCACAAAAACAGTGCACCGTTATGCCTAATACTTCGCACTACTCCACACAGGGTCCATATAGGGCACCGGGAATCACATTGACTCAGTCTCTCGGCCGCCCGATGCATTACCAAACCGCGACGAGCTGATATCGGCCTACCGAGCTGTAGTCAACAACAAATGCATTACACAACTATCTGCTCGGGTACACGAAGCTCGAGTTTCAATCGGACGTGCGTTTCGCTGTAAGCCTTCATCCTACATGAAGTTGCATCACGTCCCCTGTATTACATATGCTCTATGCAACGCCGTCCGCGTGGACACGGAGTACTCGATGACCCGACTATTGCCAATCACTTTCTTTTGCTCATTGCTCATTGCTCATTGATTTCTCACGCACAGTCACTGAACCCTCTAAGGGGTTTTGACCCGCGTGGAATCAACCTGAAAAAGCACATGCCACATTCATCCCAACAATTATATCACCGATCAAAACGCCACAAGCACCCAACCTCCACTCCACGTCAATCACCTTGCCACGCAGTGCACTTGAAATATTGCTGTTGTTGCATACTGCCTCTTCTCTTCACAACAGACCTTTTCACAATTGACAAGAGCCGTCTTGCTTCACAGCGATAGTCGGCTCGACACGCATGAGAAGGCAGAGAGATCATTATTACATAGCTCACGTATCTCCTGTCTCTTCTGGTCTCTTAGCAGGCTCTAGTGGGGGGATGGGTCGAAGAGGGGCACACAAATTCAACGTACAAATATACCAGTATTATGCATTACACTTGGTTGGCAAAAGCGTAGTCGTGCTTGGCGCACTGAATGTGAGGCGTGTCTAGACCGACCTGTGGTATTGAATCAATGCATGCATAGCTGTTTGCGCCTGGCTGCCATCTCATCCTGGGCCCAACGGCAAAATGAAGGAGAGAGGTACTGGGAGACTTCGCCGAAAATATGGCACTTTTCGCCTCGTGCACGAGTGTGGCACTTGATGATAGATTCAAAGTGATTTTACCCTTCGCACAAGAACTCTGACAACCACTTTACACACATCACTCAATCACATACACTTCGATACCGCGAAACATAGCACACTTTAGCATACAGCACTGCTGTTCTGCACATCCGACACCCGACGTCAGGATCATCATTTGTGGCTGACCTGGATCTACTTCGTCGCTCTTGGAGACTCGCAACGCATGGCAGGATTGGACGGCGATTTGATCCCTAAGTCCCCCCCTTTGCCCGACCAATCCCATTCGCCAACTATACAACTAGACGCCACATCACCCGCCTCTGTCATCTCCACCACACCAGAAGTCGTCCTTGGTGACCCTCTGAGTGGCAGTGAGTCCTCGCCACCGCACGCTTACGCCGTCATGGACGTCGATAGGCCTCGGCGTCCATCATCAGACGAAGCGCCACCCGCCACTACAAGCGGAAAGACCACGACGACGACCCCTTTGCTCTCCAGTACGCCACTACCCACTGCCTCTTCCTCCTCCCACGCCCAACCACACACTTCGTCTTCCGAGAGACCACGCAGGAACAGGGAGAGCTTCTGGAGGTCAGCGGAATGGGAGCAGCGCAGTTCATCAGGATTGGTGGCACATACTCCGGCTCAGAGAGAAAGGGATCTAGCACCGGACGGCGACGTGGAGATGGCAGATGAAACCCTGATCAAACCATCTTTACCGTCGACTCCACCTGTCACTGCGAACAAGCCCATCAACCTGGTATTTAGGATGCCTCCGGCGGCCGCGGCCAGCAGCAGTAGCACACCCGCCGACGATGTCAGTGCGAGCGCTAGGACCAGTCCAGACGAAAGTCGAGGTGGCTCGGGATCAAAGAAGAAGCGCAAATCAGAGTGAGTGTGGCGCACCACTCTTCACACTCTTCCACGTCTATGCTTCTGTGACCCATTCCTACTTTTACATCGATATTGTCAACGTCGATCACCGCGTGTACCATGCATGCTGATGACGCCATACAGACCGCCCCTAAACCTTAGTAGATCCACACG
>JALPCB010000216.1:0-31140 GCA_026538395.1 Cryptococcus sp. GC_Crypt_3
CAAAAAGCCTCATTGTCGCCATACGCTCTGTACAATTGCTCGACCCAGCGTCTCTGAGGCCTACTTCGCTCAACGTTGGGCATGCATCTTCAGTTTACCAGGTCCGAAGTTATTGCACGGCGGTACGAACATGGTCTTCATGGGATAAGACCCTTTTCCTGTCAGCTAGCATAGTTAGCAGTAGATACAACGTATGTCGTATGTAACGCGCTTCTCACCCAGATCCATCGGTCCTTGTAGAGACATGTAGTCGGACCATTCTCGGCGTATTTCAGACCGTTATTCAGCCGGTCGGGCCGGCGTCATCGATTATGATAACCGGCATCTGGCAGGGGCCCGGACGTGGAGTCATGCGTCGCGATGTGCATTCGAATGGTGGTTATTGCATCTCAACATTGCTGCATACTGCATTTCATACTATACTATCAAACGGACAAGAGAGCATCATGTCGTCGACGACAGGTGAGTTGAGCGCATCACAGACTGGGCCGGGGTCTTGATACGGGCAGACCCCTCGTCCGTTTCATCGTTGCCGGAAGCCCGACGCGCTAACCCTCCAGCCTTGCGGGTCAGATCACATCGATTCGTTCAGCATCCAGGCCACAGGTATTCAGGCTAGCATCATCACATGGGGAGCTGCGCTTCAGAGTGTGATCGTCAAGGACAAGGATGGCAAAGAGCGGGATGTGGTAGTGGGCTTTGATGAGCCGGCAGACTACGTGAAGGAGAGGACATTCAATGGAGCCGTAATTGGGTGAGCTGCGTGCTTCCTACTTGCCATGCGTCTATGCTGCTGATTACGTCCGACATTGTATAGTCGATATGGAAACCGCATCGGGAAGGGGACCTTCACCATCGATGGCAAGGATTTCCACACTCCGCAGAATGAGCAGACGAATACATTGCACGGTGGTAATAAAGGCTACGACCAGGTAGGTTTCGTCGGGCTCCGAACGGGTCAGAAGCTGACCGGACTGCAGGTGAACTGGGCGCTAGTTTCCCAATCAGACTCAAGTGTCACTTTATCTTTCTTGGACAAGGCAGAATTCGAAGGGTTTCCAGGCGACGTGGTGAGTGATGCTACGTCGTTCCGTTGCCCATCGGAGCACGATGATCGATAATTCTGACCCTAGATGACCGTTTTCGCAGCTCAACCACATCACCTATACCGTCGCCGCGAGCCCCGCACGGTTGACGGTACGCATCGTCTCTCTCAGTCTCGATCAACGCACTCCCATCATGCCGACTACGCACACGTACTACAATCTGAGCGGGTTTCAGACTTCCAATATACTCAAGGATACCCTGCACCTCCCCAATGCTTCGCGTGTCATCGAAACCGATGATGTCTTGGCCCCTAACGGAGGGTTCCTGGAGCTGCACGAAGTCGCGAAAGGTGGAACGCGTCATCTCCTGGATTTCACTAGCCCCAAACAGTTCCCGGCAGATGCCAGGGACAAGGAGTTTGACGCGGATGGACCGGGCATCGATCACGCTTATGTCTTTGATGTCGACCCGAGTATATCATCAACCGCGAACGCCGCACAGGGACCGGTACAATTCCAGTGGTCCAGCCCTGCTACGGGTATCAGGTTGACTCTTCGAACGAACCAGCACGGTATCCAGATCTACACTGCGAAGCATCACGACGGGACCGCGCCCGTGAAGAAAAGTCAGCGTGGAGGCGAGTCGGACCATGTACAGAGGTTCGGCTGCTTGGCTTTAGAACCGCAGGATTATATCGATGGTGTGAACAACCCTAAGTGGGGCAGGGAGGGACGGCAGATATATGGACCAAAAGACGGACCCAACGTCAATTGGGCAGAGTACACTTTTGACACCATTTGAAAAGAATCACATGGAGTCTATGTAGCCATGCCATGCATCGGGCTTTGTGTCTTCTCCTGTCAACGCGACATTACACACACTCAACAAGCAAGCATGCGCGATGACTACACTCAGCCGAAGTCGCACGGTCGGGCTTGCCAGGGCACCACCCGGTGTCAACGGAGTCGACCGATAATGCGCATTTGTTGTTCGAGCGCAGCACCAGGTTTACTATCCAACGGCTCGCTCCACACTGTGAATACGCTTACAAACAAAATGTATAGCTTCAATGACTTACCTTCAATGACTGTGATCAACCATGCAAGGCGCAGACTACTCGGAATCGGATCAACTCGAGAAGAACGCAAGCTGTGTGCCCGTGATGGTCAACCTACGGGCTGAAACAAGAGAGGGTCTCAGAATTTGATGTATTTATGAGAGGATGAGTGGACGAGTGATGGAGACCAGACCCTTCCGATCAGTGGCCACCCATGGCCGACCGACACTCGATGATCAATCAAGGAAGATGCATTCACTCGGTATCATCATTCATGACTTCACCTCACTTTTGCCAGAACAGCACACTCGCTCGCACCCCTCACAGGAGCTGCTCCCGGCATCGGTCGATACATCTTGCTTCACCACGCACCACTGGTGTCCTTGTGTTTCCTCGCATCAGCTGAGCTTCTGCACGGTCAGTGAGCTCTGACGCGTCTACCGACACTCTTCACCTCGAAACAGGACTGATACTGAGTTTCACAGCGCCTCAAGTTGTTCGGCCGTACATCCTCCTCGCGCTATGCCTCCCTTCCTCAGGTCCAAATACCAACAGTACAAGCGCGACAATCTTCAACTTGCCACCTGGCTCTGTCGTACAGCCGTGCAATATGGCTTCCCGATCAGCGCCTTCAAGCGCTCAGAGGGTCCACTTGTCGAGGAGGACGAAAGGAGGACGGCTCAGCAAGTGAGGAATGCGAAGAAGAAGAAGAAGGCTAAGGGAAAGTCGGACCACCGGGAGACGGGCACTGGAGAAGAGGATGGTTTAGCCGGGCAAGAGGCGAGAGGGACCTCTTCAGTGGGCGACTATACCCTCAGTATCCCGCAATACACCAAAATCAGCCGTTATCTGGTCGAGAACAACGTCACCATTCCCAGCGAGCTGATGAAGCTCATTCGCCGCTGTATCACTCTTCGCGAGAAGTTTCTCAAGCAATTCTTGATCAGTCCAGACGAATGCACCGCCAAACATCAGTACTTCATCACTGTCTTGCGCGAAGTTGAGACGATTCTCAACCCTCAGCGAGAACAAGACAAGCACAAGCCCGACAACAACAATGTTGATGCTCTGCAGCAAGACGTGGAGAACCTGGGACTTGAGGCTGGTATCCGGCCGAACCGCTACGCTGCTCTGCCGGACGAGGGAGACGACTTGGAGGACTTGCCGGATATCGACCTTCCGGCACCCCCCAGACCCGATCGATCGAACATGTCGACCGATCGTATGCTATTCGCAACGGAAATGTCCGATGAGGAGGCTTTCAAGACTATTTTGACCTTCTATGAGGATATTCACGCCGTCCGGCGTTATGTCATCAATCTCTGGACTGATTACAAGCACGATATGGTGGACCTCATGACCGCTTCAGTGACGACCAACACTGCGATCGAGCTTCTCCGTCGACCCCACGAAGATCTGGTGTCCAATGTGCTGCCCAGATTTGGCAACGATGTCGAGTATCTGCTCCTCTTCATGGTCAATCGTCTAAAGTCTTGTGACGTCGCTTCACCTAACGGTGGTATGCTCCTATTCAAGGACCTTCCTCCCGCCGACGCATACATGATGAGTCTGTATGACTACCTCCTTGCACCCAATTGTCAGATCCTCTGTGGCGTGCGAAACCTATTCGGAAACGATAACGTCCCGCTATACAAACCTGGCTATTATGGCGAATACAATCCGAGCCTCGATTTCGGCAAGCTGTCTTTTATTGAGCGGTGGCATCAGTGTCAAATCCTGCTGTCTGAATCCGTAACAGATTACCTCCTTCTTGTCATGTTGGGGGAGGATCCGGAAAGGTCGTCTTCATCTTCAGCAGCGTCACCTGACGACAATCTCTTCTACCTGGATGAGATGGCATACGAAATGGATCAATTCCACAAGAGTCAGAAGTGTACCCTCTTCTTGCTCGGCGTATCGCAAATCTTCCTCGACATCATTCTGACTGTCGGCCCGCAGGCGAAGCGCGGCATGACAACCCTTCAGACGGTCGCTGGAGATATTGAGCAGGTCCTCAGCGCCAGACCTAGCGTCGAGGGTCCCGTCCAGCCGTACATGTGGCCGGCTGGTTCTGAAGAACTGGCGCAACATCTGCAGGAAGAAGCCGGCATGTTGAAGACAACCGACTTTATCGATTGCGCGCGTAGGGGACTTGTGGACTCCGGATCGGCAGTCGGCCCACTCTTGCAGAGCAAAAGCACTCTGATGGAGCGCAATCCAATGCTTTGCGGTTTGTTGGTCTTCAGGCTCCAACTGAGGTATCAGAAAATTGGTCTTGGTCTGGCAAACGCGTGGGGCTCAATACTGTACACCGCGCATCTGTTCGTCGCGTGTCGTAAACCATCCGTGCTTCACGGTCGACTCGGTATGACAGACTGGGAGGATATGGAATTGTTCATGGATTTGCACGGGAAAGAGAAGATCTTCGGCGGCAGGATGCCCGAAACTATCGACGAGTCACACCTCTGCTGCCTTCACATGATGGGTGGTTCGACAGAAGTTGTGGATCTGGCTCGGTACATGTTCACTAATGTACCTCCTCCTGATCACCTTCGCAATCCTCAACGGTCGCTGAACATGCACTCGGACGACGGCCCACAGCTTTTGGAAGACCTCACTCAGATTTTACCCATCTTCGCTCGCAAGTATATCTATACGGATCGATGGGAAACAAAATTTGATCTGGACGTCATCACGAAACTTCTGTCTGATATGGGGTCGGTCCGAGGACGTGGGATCAAGCCACTTCGCCGCAAGCGAAAACATCGGAGCCCAAAGTTCTCGATCGTCCAAGTCTTGGCAGTTCTTGAACAAGGCTTGACGGCTGAGACGAGTTCGCTTCGCTTCGACTACGTTTCCATGCACTTGCGTTGTCTTCGAGTACTCCGTGCGGTGCAAGCTACATGTCACGATTACTTTACTAGCAGGGTCGGTCCCAGCTATATCGATGGCGATCATCAGCTACCTTACATCGTCAATTGGATCCTCCATTGGGCCACCATGTCAGGACGCGAAATAGAGGGCATCGGCTTGAATAGGGCGAAGAGGGCGACGCTCGCCAGGCAGGGTAATGTGGTGGGGAGCAAGGTTCTCACTGGCGCTGCCCAAGCGATCCGGGCGTTCCTGAGGGACACAGGTGAGGGAGATGCTGAGGCCAAGAAGATTCGAAGCGTTCAATCTCCCTGATCAGTAGCCACCGAGCGTCTTTTGTGGCCTCTCTTAGTACGACTCCGTATCTCACTGGAACATAGTGTAGCCTGCCTGGTGCATGTTACGAGAGACCGTATGCATAAGCCCTTCATCTCGTGTGTCATGTACCGACAATCCTGTTTCAAGTGCGATAGCGTCAGGAACATTGGTTTTCTTCATATTCGAAGAGAGAGAAACGTCGTCCAACCACAACGTCTTCTACCTCGACGATGCGAGCTGAATCATTTCCACGGCAGTCGGTCCATAGACTAAGAACAGCAGCACACTTTGATGGAGCGCAATCGTGCTATGCGATTTGCTGCTCTTCAGACTTCAGATGAGGTATCAAACTTGGCCTCGGAATAGCCAACTCGTGGGGGACGATACTATACACAGCGCGACTGTGAGCTGGTCGAGATCGACGAAATGGCTGAAATAGGTGAGATTTCTCGATGTCGTTCACAATCTTGATTTGGTGGAGATCTCGACGATCTGAAGCTCAGCTGAACGAGTTCGACGAGATGGCTGAGTAACATCGAGACTCCTCGATAATAGTCCTTATTGTTGGTTCATCAGTTGTGTTGCGGACAAGACGACTAGCAGAGTAGCGATAATATGGAGTTCCAAGCTATTGCGCTACCCCATTACGGGATCCAGCTAGCTTATCATCCACGTATAACGGCTGAAAGAGATTGAGACACAGCCATGGCCGTAGGCGTTGTATAGCTCATATCAGTAGTGTGATCAGGACGATCCCCTGAGATGAGTAAACATATGCCTGACTTCCGACGGATAATCAACCAAAGTTCCGTGCTCCCGGCGGAAAGACCAGTATCGAAGACTGGTGATGAATCATCGTCCATCTACGCCGCGACAACCTCCAGAATGCTCGTACTGGCACGAGGCTATGCTTGATCAGCTTGAGCATCACGGCCTCGGACTCGGGCGCGGGCTCGGCCTCATGTACACGCGTGAAAGGCCATCGGCCGCGGATAAGCATACGGTATATAGTACCGGAGATCTCTCAGTCTCCTCACCACTGATCTCGTCTATCTCACTCGTCCAATCCTTCTTGATTCATCAGGGTTGAACTATCCTGTTCTCACGTGTCACAGTTGAATCGTCATGAGCCTTGACAAAGAGACGAAACAGGTAGCATTGATCACCGGCTGCTCCGAGCCAGCCTCTATTGGCGCGTGCCTCGCTCGCGAGCTGCAGTCGAGGGGATGGAGGGTCTTTGCTACTGCTAGGAAGCTCGAGACTCTTCGAGGCCTTGCTGAACAGGGATGCGATGTGAGTCATACGGTCTTTCGGCTCTTGCGTACCACCACTGACTTTGTCGTCCATGCTCATTGTTCAGGTGCTCCAACTCGACGTTTCTTCCGATGACTCGGTCAAAGCGGCCGTTGGATCATTGAGCAAAGCTACACACGGTCGACTCGACCTGTTGGTCAACAATGTAAGTCGATCACTCAAGTCTCCCATTTCTACTTCACTACGTGGTCAGAATACAGTGCACTCTCACTGGCTGACTATCAATGAAACGCGGATAGGCGGGAGTAGCCGGCCTTGCTCCATTACTCGACATTGATCTGACCCGCATGCAGGAGATGTACGAGGTTAACGTCTTTGGGGCCGTTCGAATGAGTCAAGCCTGCGGTCCCCTCCTTATCGAGACCGCCAATGATGCAGCTTACTCTGTTCGCAAGACCGTAGTAATGAATATCGGGAGTACTGCCAGATACGTGACCCCGTTCCAGGGAGCTTATGGAAGCTCGAAGGTGAGAGCCAGTTTCGCTTCACGTCACGTGTGGAGCGGGATCTGATTGTCTCGCTATGCATTGATAGGCAGCTTTCGGACACATATCAGACGCTTTGCGGGTGGAGCTAGCGCCGTTTGGGGTGAGGGTGATGACTGTGGAGCCAGGTGAGTGATCGACAGGACACAATGTCTGCTCAGACGAATGTTAACGTTTGATTATCCCTTGCAGCCACGATAAAGACGGCGATGACGGGTCAGATGAAGCCGTTCCGCATTAAGCTACCAGAGGAAGAACAATCGCCCTACTATCCGACATTCGAGAGCGTCCTCCTGCCATCTTTCCGAGACGCAGCAGGAGAAGGCGCCGATCCGGCTTCGGTAGCCAAGGAGTTGATCAATTCAGTCGTCGCGAAGAATCCTCCCAGACACACTTTCGTAGGGAAGGGCGCTTTCCTCATCAAGTGGATTATCGCACGCCTACCCGTCTCCTGGGCAGACGCGTTCTGTAGCAAGTTCGTCGGGCTCAATACTGTCAAGTACGCAGACCGTAAGATCGCGCCGAACAAATTGTCTAGGGAAGAAGAATAGGTCCGAGCCGGAGCCAGCCAGGGCTACTGCTTTGCACTTTGACGGTCTCCGCTGGCACACTACGTACGTCGTCAATATCGCTGTCTTGTCCCTTGTATGGATGTCTGGTATAAAGATGTGGACTAAGCACAAATGTCACCTCTTGTGCACGTTACGCTTCAAGGCGGCGTGAGATTTGGTGATTCTCGGCGTCAATTCTCATAGACTTGATAAGAGCCAGACTTGCATGGCAGAATGATGTGGTCCGAGAGAATTCCTACTGGCGCTGCTCATGCGATGCGCGACTTTCTTGACGACACAAGGGGAGGAGATGCTGAGGTGAAAAAGATTCAACGCGACAACAGCCGCCCAAAGTCATTCGTAGCCTCTCTTGATATGACTTTGTATCTCATTATAACGTATCGCAGACTGCCTGGTACTTGCTATCAAGATAAGTATGAATAAAAGCATCTACCGAGCACCCCATATCTAGTGCGTTCGTCCATTAGCATGCATGGCAAACCTTCTCTACCACCCGTTCATCCTCTCTGGATCCAGTATGTCACTTTCTTCGTTTCTCACAACTATGCCTGCCCCTGCTCTGTTGCGCCAAGATGTTTTCGGTACGTCGAAGCACTTTGATGAAGTGCTGATGGCCCATGCTTCGATGTATGCTAAGATGTAGTTGTCGCAATTCGATACATCGCCGCAGCCGCTCCAATGCTTCCCTGGGAACCGGGACATCGTGCTCGATGAGGAATTGGGCGATCTGGGGGTAATGGCGGGTGGGGATGAGGTACTGGTTCTTCTGATCCGATCTGGCTGAGAAGCCATGACATTTAGCCGAGCGGTGTAGCCAGCTGGAGATATGGAGGTTGTCCGATTTGTACTGGTTGTATCGCTTGCGACTCGTCCGACTCATGGCGAGCAATCGATTACCTCCAGCACTGATGATTGAGTGACAATATGAAACACAATGCAGGCGACTACACAATTCCCAGGTCTGTCAGATACGGGAATGGACATCAGCGTCGTCTGATCAACACGGACTCTATCTCGCCTGCTCAGCGCTTACGGTGCAGACGCTCTTAGCTCAAAGCAATGTCGCTCGCGGATGGCCACCAAACGCGGATGTTCATACAGTCGGTAGTCGGTACAATGGGCTGCTGTTGTTAAAGGTATTCGAGGAAGGTGAGATATGTTCAGCGAGCGATGGAATATGTGGAAGTGTCGAGTTGAGTGATCTATCTATTGTGTCTCTGATGACTCGGACGGAGACGGCAATCAACTGATTCCACATCATGATGGCCATCACAACGGGAAGGCGGGGATACGGGATTGATGCATGATGCATCATTCTACCCCAAGTTGATTATACTTGATTATACTTGATTATACTTCCTCGTATGCCATCATTTTGCTCATCAACGCCGACTCCAGATATCACCGTACGGGTGCGCCGACAGCGACCGTTCAATGACTTAGTGGGCCGAAGCCTTCTCAAGGTCCTGATTCGGCCTTGCAATAGGGGGCAGATCGTGTAGTTGATCATCCCATGTCCCGCTGGAACTGACCAGGCTCCAAGTTGAAAGGATGTTGATCAAATTGATGCCGACTACGGAGTATCCGAGGCCCATCACGCCCTTTATCGCTGGCATCAGCGATGTCCCTCTTACTAATCATCATCCTTGACAGACAACGACTCACACGCAGGACCCCGGCGCAGTCGGCTTGGTTCGTAGCTGTCGGCCCGCAGTATCGGCCCGTGTAGCGCTGAGAGGTACTGTACGCCACGGAGACTATACGACCGAGCAGTCCCCTTGATCAGCTCGCTACTCTTGCTTGATAGATGGGTTGATGGGCATGACGAAAATATCCGGAGACACTCACCGAGCTGCCAAATGAGGAACAAGGCGGTGGAAATGGCATAGTTCTTAGCAACGAACATCGGTCCTCTACCCCCAGTGAGGAAGAAGAGTGTGCAGAGTATCATCTGCAATGCCGATGCTACGAGCATGGACACGACGGCTGGCGGGTACGTGTGTGCGCCCACTTCGCCTTTGCGGATCTGAATGATGCCGATCACGAACTGCGCGACCACGCGAGCCGGGAACGGGCATCAGCTATGGGCAAGTTATATATGAGATAAGCGGGGCGTGGGCGTGAGCTTACCGCCGAGTAGGAGACGACGAGTCGCAGTGCTATAATGAACTTTTTGACGGTAGTCTGAGTCTTGGGACTGATGCTGCAGCTCAGCGATGTCCCTGTATCATCAGACAGCAGAACTTACGACGGCATCTTGGTGATGAGTCGAAATGTATGCACTGTGAGCGGTGGCAAATGTCAAGTATAAGTATCGAGTGTCAACACTGTAATGCTTCTCAACACGACTCGGCATCGTCGACATTGCTTATATTTACTGTCACGTTTAGACTATTGCATGCACTTGAGCATACGCATACATATACATGCATCGACCAACTCTGAAAATAGACGAATACGGTGAGTCACCGACGTCATAGGTGCGATATGGCAGACCACCGCTGCACGATTGCACTATTATGCGATACCAATCACCGGTACCAACATACAGTATAGCAGCACAATAACGCAGAAGTGCAGTAGCGACGTGGTTCCGGTAAACGGTCGTTTACGATTTACGAGTGAGCTACGAGTACACGTAGTTACAGTTCGAAGTAGCAGCGCAATCCAGCGAGAGAGCGGTGATGGTTTTAGACGATAACTATCGGCATTGGGTTTACGTTTGCTGGAATCGCTCGTCGCTCGTCAGATGCTGGGATACTGCAAAGAGGAAATGCCGGAAATAAGTCCGAATGACATACTCCTGCTAATTTCTTCACCGGTCATCGTTGTAGTTGGGTGTCATGAGCAGCGTCATGCCTCTTCAGCCAGAATCGTCTTAGACCTACCATGAACGATGATGATAATCCCAGCAAAGGATGGGCCACGCGGAACGCGCGTGCGATTTTTCACGGTATCTCGGTGATCGAGCGAGAGAGGCATTGTAAGAGAACAGAGTCCAGGTCTTCAATCAAGATGTTCCTCAGTGCCTTTGCCTTTGCCCTTGCACCTCCGCTCTGGATGCATAGCTTCTTGTCAAGTCAAGAAGACGAAGCCCCGCGATACCACCATGATTATTCTGAGCGAGACGCAGATCTCAATCTGGAAGAATTACTCCGCGAGAACCCTCCGAGACAGGGCTCGGTCCTTCGCCGCCATATCTGTCCCTCGCCCGCCACCTCATTCTACGTGAGAGCAAAAGGAGAGGAGGACAGCGAAGCAGTGAGCACAGTGAGCGGAGTGTTCTTTGAGTCAAACCCCCTTTTTGCTTCTCAGCCCTTTTCTCACCTCCCGTTCTTTTCCAGGCACCACCCACATTTGCAGAAGACTTTAGGATTCTGAACCGTGTACTCGTACGTGTATCGACGCGTCTTTTTACATTATCCTGTAGACGCGTCACTGCTCACTGCTTACTGACCCTCGTTACCCTTGTTAGTTACCCTTGTCCAGGATGGCCCTGCACTCCCGCTTATCTCTCCTGCACACATAATTACCTCGTACCTGTCACCGCCCCTAAAGACTGCTATACCTCCGTGTCTCTTCTACTTCCATGACTAGACTGCAAGCGGGAGATACGCTGAGCCCCGACGGAGTATCTCTCCCTTATACCCCGCGACACTAATCGGCTAGTGTACCTAGTGTACGTAGCGTACCTAGTGTACCTGGTGGCTGTCTCTAGCTGTGGTAGTGTGGAATAGTGTGGTAGCGTGACCTGTTTCTGAATTATTCTTATGCAATGGTAGTATGAGTAGCTGTGGTAACGAGGATTGTGTCCTCGTATATCTCATGTTCACAGACACTACGCGCACACACAATCATTCGTCTGATCTGATCATATAATTCGTCAGATCAGAACACGTCTCGCTCACCTGTAATACTATTCTCGATCACAATCCTGTCTGATCGCAGCTAAAATCCATCCTACTCGACAGTCGCCACCGGCACCGAGTCCAGCTCACCTCGGCTCGCTCTTTGCACGGACGAGCAGTCAAGATGGACGTGGCCGCATTCATGTACACGAGTCAACCGCCTCCCACATCCAAATCTATATCCTCATCTAGCAAATCATCCGACACGATAATCGCTGTAGCGCCCGCTGTCGACTCATCTGCTAGAACGCTGAAAACCAAGAAATCACGTACGTTCAAGTTCGGGTCCAAGTCCAGTACAAGCGAGTCGACCACCTCTACGGCGCCGCCTCCACCGCCCGTACCCGACTGGCCAGGATTGTGGACCACCCATACGAGAACGGACACGAAGACGAAGGCGAAATCATCTCAGCCGTCGACGAGCAGGTCCACCATCGCTCCTTCTACTTCCACTCCGACTCCTGCTCCAGCTCCGACATCCACGGTCTCGGTAAAATTGGCTGGCAACAGCCAAGCGAGCTCGTCCAAACCTGACTTGCGCATAGTCGCATCGCGCAGCTCGAGCAATTCCAGCGTGAGACCGCTGCCTGCTGCTCCGGATTGGCCGGGCTTGTGGACCCAAACCCCCCGAGCGCCAAAGGTCAAGAAGTCCAGCTCGTCGTCGGAGAAGGCGCCTAGGCCGTCCACTTCATCAAGCTCGGCATCAGGATCAGGACTACCGGGCCGGGCTGATCGACTATTATTCGGTTCTGCGTCGAGCAGCGCCACCGCTAGCGGCCGCAGAAGTGCGAGTGGGAATGGGAGCGGATGGGCAGCAGCTTGGGCTCGACCTGCTCGCCCGACGCGCGATTCACCGAAGACCACGTCGATTGAAATCGCCCCTAATCCGCCTCATCCAAACCCTCCTAGTCCCGCGACGCCGCAAAGCAGCGCTGGGCCAAGCCTACGGATCCAGACGCCTGTCGACACGCATGACATCACGCGAGAAAGGGATGTAACGCTTGGCAGTACGGCGAGAGCGGAGGACAGACAGGAGGATAATTGGTGGGATGTAAGTAGCTGGACGATTCCCGCTCGCGTCTCGCTACAGAGACAGAAGGACCCATGCTGATTGCGATTGCGTTATCTAGGTGACGCCACGCCCGCCTTCTGCGCACTTCGAGTCGACCCCAGCGGACTACGCGTACAGGTGCGCGTACACGTACGACCCCGCCGACATCTGCCCCGACGACTCGCCCACTCTGCCATCCATGCCGCTCCCCGACTCGCACTCGCCGTGCGACTTGCCAGAGACAGGATCAAGATCGCGAAGCACGCTGTCCACTGAGCCATTCGCGTCTTCAGCAGCGCTCGCTGGGCTAGGTCTAGAGGGGTTCGACGATGTTGCGCGTGAGATGTTGTGCGTTGATCTGGGCTCCGACGATGGGCACGAGGGTGAGTACAGCTCAGCACAGCACAGCTTTCTTTCTTCACGAGCATTCATTCCATTCCTCCAATCCCTCTATCCTGCGTTCAATTTACTCCCATCGCAAATGCAATCCGCCCCCGCATCTGGCAATCACTGTGACTGTGAGATCGTCTGCTCCGTCGATTGACAATCCTCGTTCATCGTCGATCAAGAAAAATATACTCCTCACTCATCCTACTCATTCTCTGAGTGCTCTTAATAAGCTCCAATGTTCCGTGTTCAGAACTGAATGATATCCCATTCCATTGCATTCACATCACATCGGGTCTTTGGATGAAGCCCGAGCAATTCATTCCTGCATCATCATCCGTCTTTGCCTTTGCGAGGATACGCTTCAATCCATACTCCATAAACAGCACCAAGCTGACGATTCCTCTTGTGAACCTTGCAGATACCACTAGTATTAGTACTGGCCCTCAACGAGCGGTCCAACTCGCCTCGCTCCTGCCTGAGCCGACCTTGCGTCCGATCGCTCAAATACCGGCAACCTCGACTCGATCCCCGTTTAGTCGAAGAGCACATACCAGTCCCGCCAGCACCCGCACCAGCTACAGCAACAGCGCCCTCTTCCTCCTACCTGCCGAATCTGGGAGTGGGAGTGGGTATACCGCTGGATCCACCCCATTTGCGCGACGCCGCCCGCACACATCTCGATCAAGGACGTTGCCTTCGACTGTCATCGATAGCGACATCATCAACACCGACATTGACTTCTCGCGCTCGCGCTCGCGCGCATCGTCTCTATCCCTCCAGCGAAGCGCGTCACACGCTTCGCACGCTTCGAGCCAGCTTCACGCTATATCCGAACAGCCACGAGACCTGGACATCAACCCAGAAGGCAGCTGGGCCCTGCGCCCTCACCCGCGACGCCGACCTCGACGTCAACGCGATCAACGACTTATCCGATATTCCACCTCGCAGCCAAACCTTCGCACTACCAGCTCCAGCCTGCTTGGCGAAAATAGGAGTAGAATGAGCTTCAAAATCCGCATGTCCCGCTCGAACTCGCACTCGCACTCGCAGTCTCTCACCCCTGATATTGAAAGCTTCGTGTCGCGCGACGCGTTCCCTTCTGTGCAGAAAGACGAGGAGAGGCAGGGAGGAAAAGAGAGAGAGAAAGAAGTACAGGGACGAGCGTCGTTCTCGGGCCTGACGCGAGGTCTGAGCCTCCTCGATTGGCCTGCCAGTCCTGGATCGGGATCGGCACTCGGAGGAGGAGAGAGTGAGGGCAGTCAGAGACAGATGTCGCACAAGAGCCAGTTTTTGTCGATCAAGAAGAGCAGTAAGAGGAGACCGTCGTTACTCGGTCTGCCAGATCTTTGGAGTACGGGTCCGAGTTCGAAACCTATTCCTTCTCGCGCTTCGTCTGACTCGGCCCTGACTCGTCCCGATCACACGATCCCGCTTTCCTTGTCGTTCCCTGCCTTGTCGCGGGAGTCGAGGTCCGGTCCTTCGGTCAGCCTCGATCTACCCCGGGTACCGGACATCGACCACGTCACTCGTGTTAGTCCGCAGCATCCCTCTACGGAGGCAGAGGAGACAGAGCAGGAAGAGGAAGCGGAGACGTACGAAGCGTACGAAGCTGTTGTCAAAGCTGAAAAGTGGTTATGGCCCAACCCGCCCTCGCGCTCACACTCAGACTCGTACTCGCGCCATTCTCACAGCGATTCGTTGTCGACATCGATATCGATCTCCACGTCGATGTCGGACATATCGTTAGATGAATGCGCGAACACACCGGGCCCGCTGTCGACGTCGAACACGATCGAATCGTTCTCGTTCTCACTTTCCCCGCAGACTCCTAAATCCATTTCGACTTTCAATTCGACCTCCACCACCAGCTCAGACGACAATGACAATGATAATCTCTACCGTCAGGGTGAAGTAGAGTATGCCAAGAAGCGCACTGGCGCGGCCAACAGCAATGGCAACGCGAAGAAAAAGCTAGGTGTGATGCGGTCCTTGTCGCTCGGGAATAACGGCTGGTCTCACTTGGAGATGGCATTTTAGCGTAGTGACATTTGCCGCGCTGCTGGATTGCTGCTTTGTTGTACGAAGAGTAGATACGTTGTATTGCATAGCATAAATCCCACTTGTATTGATGTTTCCTGCTTGATGCTGAAAGGGAACAGCGCTGTAATCTGATTACCATGTATACGACTATTTCTACCCAATGCGGTAATGACCACTGTAATCAACTCTAACCGAGAATGCTTTCGTCTCCGCTAACAATTTGACCTCTTTCGGCCGCGCTTCCATCTACGCTTCTGACAGCGACGACAACGACGACGACGAACAAGAAGACAACGTCACCGTCCACATTTACTCGCTGGTCGAGGTAACGATAACCTCCCGTCGACTTGATTCTGCCACCAGCGAAGAGGAAAGACCTTGTGGGATCCTTTCGCGACGACAAGAACTCCGACAGCGCTCGCTTACAAATTCACCGTTTCGCCGTTTCGCCGTTTCGCCACCTCGAACCGCAAAAGTATTCTTACTCCAGCTCTCAAGACAGTGGCCACTTCCTACTTAATTCGTACACGCCAACTACGCGCAGCACTGTCGCTGCTGCTCGTCCACGTTTTGCCAGAATGACTCCTCGAGGCCACCAACGCAGCGTATCGGGTACATCGCTCATATCGTCCTTCATTCCTGCACCAATAACGAGCTTCTTCACTTCGCCATTACTATCCAGCGGCAGTGGTCTAGCCCTAGAAGGAGACGAGGATGAACACGATCAGGGCAAGATTGGCGAGTCGAGTAGGACTGGAGCGGGATTGGGATTGAGCAAAGAGGCTCCAGTGGGGCTGAAGCGCGTCGAACTGAGAGTAGGGGGAATGACCGTGAGTTCATTCTGCATCTCCTCGACACACAGTCCCCAACAACTATTGGTTTCATGTAAAGAGACTCATACTGACTGGATCTCGTCGTTCCACTCTTGGACAGTGCGGAGCATGCGTCGCATCGATCGAGTCGCAACTCAAGCAACCGGGTATTCACTCTGTGCAGATTTCGCTGCTGGCCGAAAGAGGAGTGGTGGAGTACGATGAGGACTTCGTAGATCCCTCTGGCCAAGTGTGGTCAGACGCGAGGATAGCGGAGGAAGTGGAAGATATAGGCTTCGAGGCGACGGTGGTGGAGAAGAGCGAGGTGGATCAGGTCGAGCTTCGTGTTTATGGGTGAGTCCTGCGTTTGTCCTCCCACCAATGTATACTGAACTATCATTTTAGCCTCGAGAACGCTGGGCTCGTCTCTGAACTGGTCGCAGCGACAGAAGCCCTTGCGGGCGTACACTCCGTCACTCTCCCTGCGCCGTATACACATCTCGCTCTGACCCATTCTCCATTGCTCGTCTCACTCCGCACTATCATCGATACGCTCTCACTCTCATTCCCACAACTGACCTTCTTACCGACATCAACACGAGATGACTCGCAACTTGCTTCACTGCAGAAACATCGCGAGACGGCTATTTGGCGGCGGACATTCATCACGTCCGCCTTCTTCGCTGTGCCCGTCTTCGTCATTGGCATGTTAAGCATGTACCTCCCTCATTGGCTCATGGGCTGGTCGGCGTGGAAGGTCTGCACGGGGATATACCTCGGGGATCTCGTTTGTCTAGGCCTTACTATCCCCGTACAGGGATGGCTGGCGCGACGATTCTACGATAACGCGTGGAAGTCACTCAAGCACGGATCGGCCACCATGTAGGTGATCATCTCCCTCTCTTTCGAGTCTTTTTCGTTGCACCGTCGCAAGAAATTCACTAACGTTCACGACTCTGCTTAGGGACGTCCTCGTCGTCCTCGGCACTTCTGCAGCATTCAGCTACTCGGTCCTCGCCATGTTCTGCGCCATGTTCTCCTCTGATCCCGACTTCCGTCCTCAAACCTTCTTCGACACTTCCACTATGCTCATCACGTTCGTCTCTCTCGGTCGATATATCGAGAACTTGGCCAAGGGCAAAACGTCCGCTGCGCTTACCGATCTGATGGCACTCACGCCTTCCTCCGCGACTATATACGTCAACCCTCCTGCTGAAGGAGAGAAGGTGGACTCTTCCGCACCCACTCGAAAAATCCCAACGGAGTTAGTGCAAGTTGGCGATGTGGTCCTGCTTGTCCCAGGAGAGAAGATCCCGGCGGATGGCGTCGTTTTGACTGGATCAACGTCTGTCGACGAGTCAATGGTGACTGGGGAAGCTATACCAGTCCAGAAAAAGGTTGAATCGCAAGTCATCGGAGGGACGGTGAACGGTCTTGGAACAATCACCTTCCGAGTCACTCGCGCTGGAGCCGATACCGCGCTATCTCAGATCGTCAAGCTTGTGGAAGATGCCCAAACGTCTAAAGCGCCCATTCAGCAATTCGCGGACCGTGTAGCCGGCATCTTTGTGCCCATCGTCATCGGCCTGAGTCTGTTGACGTTCACGACGTGGATGATCATCTCGCTCCTGAATTCAAATGGGAATCTCCCCGACGTCTTCCACTCGCCCGGCGTCAGCAAGTTCGGCGTCTGCCTCAAACTCTGTATCTCGGTCGTCGTCGTTGCGTGTCCATGTGCGCTCGGTCTGAGTACACCGACAGCAGTCATGGTTGGGACCGGAGTAGGAGCGCAAAATGGGATCCTCATCAAAGGTGGCAAGGCCCTCGAGGCTTGCAAGGACGTACGAAGAGTCGTCGTCGACAAGACTGGAACCGTCACTGAAGGCAAGATGAAGGTCGTGCAAGTCGCGTGGGCCCCATCGGCCAATTCCTTAAACCAAGAAGGTCTTTACGGCGGAATCGACACTGCCGCTACCCTCTCATGGACCACATCAGCAACTCCCCTACAACGTCACACGCTCATCTCGCTCTTATCTCTAGCCGAAGCGCGATCCGAGCACCCACTCGGTGTCTCCGTCGCCGCTCATGGTCGCGAAGTCCTTTCGAACGCTGGATTATCGTCTCCCAATGGCGAAGTCGTCGAGTTCGAGAGTTACACCGGGGAAGGAATCGAGGCGCTCATCAAGTTGTCCAGCGGTACCGTGCAAGAGAGGATCCGAGTGGGCAAAGCCGACTTTGTGCTTGATGCAGGAGGCAAAGCGGCCGAAGCTCACGGCACCACCAAGATGCCAGCCAACATCGTGTCCTTTGAATCAAAACAGATGGATCTCGCCCGCACAGTCATTTTCGTTTCTATCGTCCGGTCTTCTGGACCTATACCCATCATGGCAGTATCCCTTGCCGACTCGCCCAAACCTTCGTCAGCCCAAGCCATCCGCGCGCTACAGAATATGGGCATTGCAGTCACATTGCTCACGGGCGATGCGGACGCCACGGCCAGAGCTATCGCGCGAGAAGTCGGGATTGATGATGACGAGGTGTACGCTGGTGTCAGTCCGAAAGGCAAAGCGAAGATTGTGCGGGATCTCATGGAGCGGGACGGGGGCGGTGTGGCTATGGTGAGTGGCTACGCTAGCAACTCTTCGCATCGATTGCAGCTCGCAAGCCACACTAGGCCACTCTCTGCGATGAGATAGAGGCTGATGCTGACTCGCTTTAGGTCGGCGACGGGATCAACGACTCTCCCGCCCTCGTAGCCGCATCGCTCGGAATCGCACTATCGTCCGGCACATCAGTCGCGATCGAAGCCGCCGACGTTGTCCTAATGCGATCCGACCTATTGGACGTCGTCGCAGCCCTAGATCTGGGTCAGTCGATATTCCGCAAGATCAAGGCCAACTTGCTCTGGGCGTGCTGCTACAACTTTCTCATGATCCCGCTCGCTATGGGCGTCTTGCTCCCCTGGGGTATTCACTTGCATCCGATGATGGCCGCGGCGGCCATGGCGTTTAGTAGTATTTCTGTCGTTGCGTCCAGCTTGACTCTCAGGGTGAGTCATGGTCCACTCTAGAATACAAGAAGAATATCATCCATTGTCAATATACTGATATTGACTCGGCTGTCCGCAGTGGTGGCGCAGACCGCGCTCGTCCATTGCCCACGGGGAGAAATACGTTCCTGGCGGATCGATCCTAGGTGCCAGAAGCCTACTCGGCAGTGCTCGGGAATCGGTTGCCAACGCGGTGGGAAGTCTGTCGAGTCTAGTCGGAGGGTTACCTCTGATTCGGAGATTTGGTGCTAGAGAGCCGGGACCGGAGTACGAGGCTATCCCTCTAACGCGGAACGAGTCTATGGTCTCCCCTGTTTGAACGTGTGAATGTCAGATTCTAGATTGTTTTGGTAGTGTAGCTCGTGTAGCCTTGTGGTCGATGGCGGATGTACCAGTACCAGTACAACAGTGCATATGCAAATGTGCAATTGTCCCTTGTCCCTTGTTACTTGTTACCTGTGATCAGGCGTCATAGCCACGAGATCAAGTAATGTGTGTGCTCGAGTACGAACCAGGACAAGCTCAACAAGCCCTACAAGCCTACAGACCGAAGGTGGATTCTAATGATGGATCGTCCCGCCTTTACCCCATTTCTCCTCCAGGAACGAGGTCATCCACTCGTACACTTCCCTATAAGCCTCGCGCTTATCCATCGAGTGATTACTGCGAGCGGAGGCATCGATCAGCGACTCTATCGATGTTTCATTCACCACTGGCGTGAGAGGGAGAGGGCACGGCAATTTCGCCGCGTAGCAAGGATGCTGCTAGGGCAACTTTACAGATAGAGCGGCAGAGAAAGGACTTACGAATCAGTAAACATCCTAAACCGCCACCCGCGCACATGTTTCTGCGTCAACTTATCGAGTAAACTGGCACTATGGGCATAATGGACATTATC
The DNA here is from genome assembly GCA_026538395.1 of Cryptococcus sp. GC_Crypt_3. Taxonomy (NCBI): domain Eukaryota; kingdom Fungi; phylum Basidiomycota; class Tremellomycetes; order Tremellales; family Cryptococcaceae; genus Cryptococcus; species Cryptococcus sp. GC_Crypt_3. The sequence goes on from JALPCB010000216.1 coordinate 19,813, forward strand.
GTCGCCGCTCCCGTGCGCCCAGATGAAGTCGACTTCATCCGACGAGAAGGACGTGACGTTGTTCACTGCTGAGGTCGCGTACCCTTCGGGATTGGCCAATGGGGTCGACATGTATCGCTCGGTGTAGATTGTGTCGTAGTAGAGCCAGTTGGTTACTATAGTATTCCAGAATAGGTGTCAGTCAAGTGTCCTTCACAGTCATATGATGTCCTGCTTCTGCAGGCAGACTAGCACTGACCTGGTGCAACGGCCACTGTGACGACGTCAGCGTCATTCAATATTCAACATTCAAGCGACGCGGCACTCACTGCCAAGAGTGAATATGCCGGAATCCGCTTCGAGCGTCTTGCACGTCATGTACCCGCCGTAGCTCTGTCCGCATAGTTACAAGTTCAGAAGAAAGCTTTACTTAGGTCCGCTAAACATGACCGCACTCACCCATCCCCAGATCCCGATCCTTTTGCGATCAACATACTTCCGCTTCGCCATCTCCCTCGCAGCTGCAGTCTGGTCGATGACCTCCCAATGGCCCAAGTCATCGATAACGGGATTTCGCAATTGACGTCCTTTGAACCCCGTCCCTCGGCCGTCGACCATGATGACTATGTATCTCTGGGATGTGACAAGGAACGTGTGCCAATCGCGATCGAATCGGTTCGACACCATCTGCGAGCCTGGGCCACCATATCTATTTGCGCATAACAATTCAGCATTCAGCATTCAGCACCGCGGCCGACTGACGACGGAGGGAATGACACTCACACTCGGATCAGCACAGGATACTTCTTCCGTCCCGACGTGTCGATGTTCGGGGGTAAAATCTCTAGTACGTTGAGCTCTACAATTGCACACACGGTCAATCAGTGTCCAGACCAAATGTTTCTCCAAGTATAGTGTACTCACCATAACCGTCGCTTTCGATTGTAGTACGCGTGATGAGCGGTCGGACGTATTCCGACAATGTCTGATTGAGCTCCGCGTTGCCTTCGAGTAGGACGTTGATGGCTGACAAATAACATTGGTATCAGCGCTGATATGCTGACAACCGGTTGTGCACTTACGCTGTTCTGCTTCTGAGGGATAGCTCTCCAAAAGCCTGTACCAAGGTACCTCCGGGCCCTGATAACTCAACACATAGTATCCCGAGCCAGGTGAGAAGGAGACACCGTAGTATCCAGGATTCGAGGTATCCGTTAAAGCCTTGAAGGACTGCTCGTAGTCGTCCTCTGTCGACGTCGGGATAGGCGCGGAGTAGAGATGTCTGTCAATAGACGGCGTTGCAGCCATAAAGTAGCTAGGGATTTGTCAGTCGACTACCGGGTAGTACTAGAGAGCAGCGAAAGGACTTACATGATACCGTTGGTGGCATCGACACTTGCGATCCGAGTCACTTCCCATTCGCCTGAAGTGATCCATATCGGAGTAGACGAGTTGATAGGGCTGAAAAACGCGATATGGTTGTATCCCTCGTATGGTACGACATCCAAGTAGCCCTGCACAGCACCTTTGACGGGGATGACGTTCTGACCCTATATGGTAGGTCAGCTTGTCGTTCACGGACACGAAAAGAGAATAAGCCACTTACGTGGTCGATCCAGCCATCATCGCCTTCCTCGCCGTCTTTGCCGAGAATCCTGACGATATCACCGCGACTCGCACCATCTTGGAACAAGACAACGTTGCCAACCCTCGCCGCTCTATCGATCTCTTTCACGAGCAAAGCATCGTCTGCTACCCATCCCACTTCGATTATCAGGCGTTGGTCCAACGGCATCTGACCGTCCCATGAGAGCTGGTGTTTGCTCTTTGAAGCGAGCGAGTACGTGTGCACGGTAGTCAAGGGATTCGGCGTGCCGGGTTTGGGGTATCTACGATGTCGTCAGCTGAGTGAATGAGATGATGAGCTCACTGGACGTACTTCATATCTAATTCCGAAGGGTATTGGGTGGGCTCGAAAGCGTCATTAGTGGGATTGTAGTACTGCAGCTTGTAGTCCCGGACGGCTGTCTCGTCGCTTCGGAGGTACGCGATAGTCTGAGCGTCGGGACTCCACCACAGCGCCGTATCGCTCTCGAAGACCTCTTCCTCGTACACCCAATCCGGTACGCCGTTGAAGATGACCGCGCTCCCGTCCTCCGTCACGCGCACAGGTCGGGGATTCGCCGACGCCATCTCGGATTCGGAGATGACGTAGACGTCGTTCTTGTCCACGAAGGAAAGCGCGTGTCCGACAGGCGACCACGTGCAGTGCGAGATCGTCGGAGGATGCGTGGGGCTTATCACTGGGAAAGTGAGCGAGTCCGATCGTCGGTGAACCCAGTAGTTCCCGAAACTCGAGTGCCGCCATTGCTTCACGTGGTCGGTCTTGAATAACACATACTCCATATCGGCCGATAAGACCCAGGTCTGCCAGTGGAGTTGGTTCCCCTCGAGGTCTTTGATGAGAGACGAATCGACGAGTATCTGGTCCAGGGTCATGTTGTGCACCGTGTTGAGGACGATGTTGCCGTGGTTGTCCGTGTGCGAGAATGTGCCGTCGGCAGCTTGACCGCATGGCGGTTAGTATACACCAAGTAGTTCGTGAATCGCTATATAGAGCAACGTACCTTCTTTGACCCAGTTGAGATCTCTGGACCGTGCGCCGAATGTGCCGTTGAAGACATGGTCCATAGTCATGTGTTTCGTGCCGCTCTTGGCGTAATATGAAGGCGCAGAGTATCCCGTAGCTGCCAGGAAACCTATAGCGCCGGCCACGCTGACTATAGCTATGAGGATAGCTAGGATCGTGCGGGATTTCTTCCGTGGACGCAACTGCCCAAGAATACAGCATCAGCATCATGGGTCACGCGAGGACGTGAGAGTGCGACTGACCCTTCTACGCTCGACGACATAACCTTCGCCTTCCTCATCATCACCAGCATCCGAGTGGGGGCCGTCGCCATCCCCATCGCCGACTTCCATTAGTGGATCATCCCTGAACCTCTCCCCTTTCTCGTCAAAGGGATTGACATCCAAGTGATCCTTGTACTCCGTCGAAGAAGTCGACGAGGACGCGTCGTTATCGAGGGATTGGCGGTTGGTCGGTGGAGTGCGGGGATGCAGCGGGATGTCCTCGGACAGAGATAGTCGGCCGTACTCTGCTGCTGACATCGTGGGAATTGCGCCTGCGCCTGCACCAGCTCACTCGATGTAGATGAGAATGAAGGCTTGTGACGTTGGATGTGAATGCAGTATTGATAGACTAGTAACTGGTAGCTGTATTGATTTATGCCCGGAAATGGTAACGAACGAACAAGTTCGGCTCATCTCATCCCGACATTGTCATTGTCACACTCTCTCTTTTGTTGTCATAACACAATACTACCTCACAATACATCACATCGCATACATACGTCCTACTTGCGCTCCCGCCTTTGACCTCGATACGACACTCACGATAACACGATAGCGAGGACTTGCATCCACAATATATATACATACAGCACTTGGCGCAGCAACCGACTTACCCTCAGCGCGTCACGCCGCAATGATCAAGTTCATTCTCGTCCAAGTACGTCGAACGTCTTACTATCGACAAGTGTGCTCTCGGACTGACGCGATCCCGTCTACAGAATCGCCAAGGCAAGACAAGGCTGTCCAAATGGTATCACCCATACGACGATGATGAGAAAGTGCGTGCGACTACTATGACCTTGACAACAAGCACTTTAGTGTTTCATGATACTTTGATCCATCTCGTGTGATTTCATTTCATACTGACAGTCATCCTTCGATGCAGGTCCGACTACGAGGCGAAGTGCACCGGTTGATCGCGCCAAGAGACCAGAAATACCAGTCCAACTTTGTCGAGGTGAGTCACGCTTTGCATCTTGCGCCTGGTCGGGGAGACAAGATCGAGACCGAGGCGGAGTCACAACTGATAGCTGACAACCTGGCGCACTCGCCGCAGTTCCGAAACGACAAGATTGTCTACCGCCGATACGCGGGATTGTTCTTCTGCGTGTGTGTCGATTCGAACGATAATGAATTAGCGTACTTGGAAGCCATCCACCTCTTTGTCGAAGTGCTCGGTGAGTGTCTTTCCTCGCAGATTCACACCAATGCATCTTGGGAGAGAGGTGTTTGCTGATGCAGGTGTGTCACAGATGCGTTCTTCCAGAATGTCTGCGAGCTAGATCTGGTTTTCTCGTTCTACAAAGTACGTCGCCCGTCCCCCTCTTCGCCTCTCCTCCTTCTTGTTTCTGTCTCTTGTCGCCCCGGCTCGTCGTGGAGCGTAGCTCGCATCTACTCTGGCATACTGGGAGGTTTGGAGTTGACCGTGTCTCGCATTAGGTATACGCTATTCTCGACGAGGTCTTCTTGGCTGGGGAGATCGAGGAGACGAGCAAGCAGGTCGTCTTGGACAGATTAGATTATCTTGAAAAGCTCGATTGAGGAGAGGATTAACGAGTAGAAGGTGATACAGCTTCGAAGTCAAATGAGAAGGAGAGGAAGAGTAAGCTGGTTTGTACGACATTCTACGATAGCATGTATATATATGTAACACTGCTTCACTCTTGTGTCATGGTTTGATCAGCTTTCTTGGTCGTCTTTAGAACAGCAGTAAGACAACATCGATCCTGGAGCAGCGAGTAGCGATACATATCGTGTGATTAGCGCATAGAGCCCAACGATGCCTCCTCCCTTCTTCCAGCAGACTCCCAGCTCCTCCCAGCTGCTCTTAGCACGACCTCTCGACCCTCTCCCCACGTCATGCCGCATCCCGTCCAGAAACCCGGTCGTCCTTCCGCTGCGCGATCTGCAAGAGAAGAGAGATATCAGCTCGGACTTCTCCATCATCTATACGGATTCGCGATGGTTGATTGCACATCAAAAGCTTGACACACCCATTTGCCTTTGCATTCCCTGTACGCGGCGAAGAAGTCGAGGCACTGCAATGGCAACGTCAATCAGCGCCAGCGATCATCTTCCAGTAGCCGATAGCTGTGACATTTCGCTCATTATCAAAGCATGTTGAGAGCAGCGTTGTACCCACCTCGTCCCGATTATAGTGTGATCGCTCGAGACAGTCCAAAGAGGCTTTACTTGCTGCCGCGCATGGGTCGGCGTATTTGCTCGCTGTCATCCGGCCCTACACCAGCGAATAATACATACATTCATGTCAGTCACAGCTTGGCGGCTGTACCAGCACGATGACGAGAGCACTCGTCAAGATGAAGAAAGCTGCGCCACACACCCTGAAAGTATTCTTGTAGTCCTCTGGTTGCTCGAGAGACGACGTGGGGGGTAATGGCCGATCTGCCAGCGGAGTGGGCATCTTCGACGGCGGAACTTGGGAGGCCATGGTGGGCGGTTGAGTCGATTTGAACTGAGTCTGTTTGGCGGCGAGGTGCAAGTGTAATGCGCAGCGACGCTCGGGGGATGCAATGAGCTGGGGTAGCTGGCGTAGAGCTGATGATGCTGGGAGTGTCGACTGAGTGTCGTTAGAGTATAGCGAAGAAGAGGGCAATGAGCGGCAAATTCGAGATTCGGCAATTGGCTGAAAGCTCAGAGTTAAAGTACGAGTATTGTTGTTGCATTGCCGAGATGCACTGAAATACTCGAGCACTTACCGTTGACTCTTATTCTTGCCTACACACCAGCTATACTCGATCTACTTTCAGCTCCACCTCGGCGCAGCTAAAGTAGCTCCAGATAGACCGATTCAGCTCGCAGCTTGCCCGACGTGAGACGCATGGCTATCCCCCTGGGGACATTGGCACAGCCCATGACTCCCACCGGATCCAACGGTCCCAACGGCCTCCACCGCCGGTCTCACGAAGGTGATTATGCTCATGATCATAGCCTCAACGAAGAGCATGAAGACGAAGATATCGATGACTTCATAGCTGGTGCGTCACTCACCGTCGGATTGTATAGTCATGCTGATACGGGCTGTTAGCCAACGAAGGGCAGCCTCCTGTCACGGCGAGACACGCTCGCAGTCGCCTTTTCGCCGCGTTCATAATCTTCGGCCTGCTTAATAATGGTGCGCTCTAGAGTTACAAGCTATATAGCTGGCTCGATATCAAGTTGAAGAGTCAAGCTGATTATGCCCCACCGCAGTACTCTACGTGATCATCCTCTCAGCAGCGCTCGACTTGGTCCCCGCAACAACACCCAAGGGCGTCGTGGCATTCTTCAACATCTTTCCGGCCCTGATGGCCAAAGTTGGCTGGCCTATCGTGTCCAATGGGCAGATCAGATATGCCCGGCGTGTGGGGTTCTGCACATGTGCCAGCTGGCTGGGTATCGTGGTGCGTCGAAGTCTCACCGACACCTCTCCTCCATCTTTACCTCTGCCCTCTCAGCAATAGAAAGGGGGAAAGCCGAATACTGATATGACAAACAACAGATAATTGCGCTATCCTCCTCGCTATACCCCAGATTACTAGGAATATCCCTCGCATCCTTCTCTTCGGGCCTAGGCGAACTCACCTTCCTCCAACTGACAACCACGTTACCCACTACGGCAAGCTCGAGAACGGCGTTGGGCGCTTGGTCGAGCGGCACGGGCTTCGCGGGGATTGCGGGTGCGGGGATATGGTGGATCCTTCGTGGATTGGGAGTGAAGGGCGGGCTGGGGTTGTCCAGCGTGAGTCGAGGGCTGGCTAGTGTCGATAATATAAAGCTAATCGAGGTGCTGATCATTACTCGTCCATGATATCCATAGATCCTCCCCCTATTCTTCCCACTGACGTACAGATTCCTCCTCCCGCCCTTCTCTGCTCTAGCAACGACGAACGAGGAGAACGCCTATCAACCCCTATCCACATCCACTGAGGCAGATGAAGAAAGAGAAACCGGCGCGATACGCGGCCGTCCTGGTCCACCCTCGATCCTAATCACGTCCCCTTCGACAGACATGGTACACCATGCAGAGCCACTACCCCTCGACAATCCTTATTCGAAATCGCGCATCTCGCGTGGGTCAGATACACGTCTCTCGTTCGAGGAGAAAGTGGACCTTGTGAGACCGTTATTGCTTCGATACATGCTTCCCCTCTTCGTGGTGTATATCGAAGAGTACGTGATTAATACGGTAAGCTTCACGTTTCTCGGCTCCCTGCCCTCTGCTCTCTGCTCTCTGCGTTCTGCTTCCTGCTTTGGTCACCGGTGATGAAGGACTCTTGCTGAAATCAAGTGTTCGTTGGTCGTACAGGGCGTCGCGCCGACTCTCGTCTTTCCTGTCCCTACGCGCGGGATCTGGTCAGCGATATTCAAGTCGCCGAGGGACTACTACCCCTTCTGGTCGCTCACTTGTGAGTGGTGTTATCCTACCCAAGCTGTCATCTTCGACATCGCTGGTCCCTGTGTGTCCGCATTCCGTTGGATCACATCACATTGTCTGCCCTGCTTGGCATGTTTGACTGTGCCGCACCTCGTGCCAGTCCAGTGAATCAGCTACGAACGTCGAAGCTGATTACTTCACGTTGATGCACAGATCAAACATTCGTCTTCATCTCTCGATCAACTCTGTCTCTAGGTCTGCCAGCAATCCCAAAACGGCTATTGGCGATTCCGCCCTTAGTGCAATTTGGAGTCCTGACTCTACTGGGGTTACAAGCCCGTTCCTCCATATTTTCGTCTACTACAGCTCCTACGTCTCTTGCGTCCGAGGCGTCTCTGACCTCTACATCCTCAGCGTCCACGGGAGTACCCGGTGCGAAGGGAGATAGGGCGATTGGGTATATCTTCTTGCTCATTTGCCTGGAAGGTCTGTGCGGGGGTTCGAGCTACGTTAATACGTTTTACCACGTTGGGCGCGAGGGCGATACCGACGACGAGGTGGACGATGTCTCTGCTATTCCCGATGATTATAGTGGGGAAGATGGAGCAGGAGCAGGAGGGAAATCGAAAGTGAAGCTAGAGAGGGAATTTCGGATTGGTGTGGTCGGAGCAGCCGATTCATGTGGTATGTCTTCAATATCTGCTTGGACTTCTCACTGCCCACCTCTTCCTGCGTGCTTATACTCTTCATCGTTACGTGATTAGGGATCCTCCTCGCGTCCCTCATTTCCATGCCGCTGGAGATAGCGTTATGCAATGCTCAGGTCGAGCAGGGTCGAACACTGTGTCGCGATCTGTGATCTGCCATTTGCGATCATGGATAGTGATACCACAATCAGCACGTAGCGCACCACTAGAATTACGGTGTAGTTCAGCCGACAGATACAGCGGATGACGTGTGTTGTACCAGTATGAGTGTATGCATCTCACGGGGCATGACACATTCTATACTTCGACTCTCTACTCTCTCTGTCATTCGCTCTCATTCCACTCTGGATAGCGCAAGACCGCTTGGCCTACACCGATCTGCAGTCTAATCGTAGATAGGCGTGGCCTCGAACATGTTGACTCCGTTAGCTTTCGCCTCGACCTCTTGTTTACCACTACATCAAACATCATCAGCTACTGTAGCAGAACAACACTGCTCTGCGGCAGTTCGCAGCGCAGCGCAACGCAATGAACGCACTAGATCTTGTCCGCTTCAAACATGTTGCTCGTGACGGGAATCTCGAACCCGCTCGTTCCGTTGGACAGGTAGACCTTGGTCTTGCTGCCCTGCTCACTTGATTGGCTGGCGGCGGGAGCAGCAGGGGTGGCCTTTGGCGCGGTCTTGCCCCATGAGCCTTTTGTGGCTCCTGCAACCTTGGGTTTCTCTGGCGCAGGGGTTGCTTTGAGCGTGACGGTCTGCAGGCGGCCACTGTGTGAGGTGTAGACGGTGTCAGCCATATCGGATTCACTCATTGATCATGATGTAGCAGTAGAAACCACGTACTCTGGGATGAAACCAAACTCCATTCTGCCCTCGGTGTCCTTGGTCCCTTGGCAGATATAGAACCCCTTGCGCTCGAACTGGATGATATCCCAGCGCTTGAGATCCTTGACTTCGGCCGACGCGAGGGCTTTGGTCCTGTACTCCGTCTTGGGGTTAACGATATCTTCGAGATTATCGTCTTCTTCAAGCTTCTTCTTGGTGATCAGGTAGTCGTACTCGATCAGCATGACTGGGACCAGAGCGTTGGTGGATGAGGGCGCGCTGAGCCACGTCACTTTCTTAGAGGTCTTCTTGAAGTCGCCCGCCAAGTGCAGGGTAAACTCGAGCGAGGATACGTCGCCCGACGCAGAGACGTCCTTCTTGGACACGAAAACGTTTCCCCAATCCATGGCTGTGATCTGTGTCGTAGCATGTCAGCTAAGTATACCCGGATCTTCCTACTATGCAGAGACCCACCTCCTCGTTGTCGCCGAAAGACGCAGCATCCTCTTGCTCAACGATCAACTTGTCGGAGAAGACCAACTTCTTCTCTCCGACCTCGGGGTTCTTCTTGTGCAAAGGCTTGCTGACGGCCTCTTCGCCCCCTGTCTCGCGACCCTTAACGTCGACGGTGACGCTATTTTGCTTCATCAGCAATGCCATTGAAAGGAGACTTCATTCAATCCACACGTACAGCTTGTCCTCGGCAATAGCCCAGTATCGAGGGGCGACAGGATCGATAACCTTTTTGTTCACGGTCCAGATACCATCCCACTCGAGCGAAAGCTGTGCTTGAGATGCACCTTGTCCAAGAATGTAGTTCTTGAGACCTTGAACAGTCATACCACGAGAGCGAATACCTACGCCAAGGCTCAGGATCAGCTGACTGTTGCGAATTACGCTAAAGATAGACTGACCTCGGACAGTGGGGAAACGAGGGTCATCCCAACCGCTGACAACGCCCTTCTCCACGAGGAACTTGAGCTTTCGCTTGGACAGCACGGTGTAGACAAAGTCGACACGACTGATATCGCTATTAGCAGAGCCAGGCATGTGGGAATATTGTGAATGAGCTACTCACCTGAAGTCAAAGATCTCAATTTTAGGGAAACCGAGCTTCTCAAGGAACCACTGGTACTGCTCGTGTCGGGCGTAGTACTCGTTGGCACGGAGTGCGTGCGTAACGCCGTCGAGGTGGTCAATGATGGGGCAGGCGAGGTCGTACATGGGGTAAGCCTTGTACTTGGTGCTGCGAAGGTACAAGTCAGCTTGACCAAGCAACCTAGCAATGAAGCAGCGGTGACAAGCGCTCACCCGGTGATGTGGTGTGAGCCATCGACGAAGCGGTAAATGACGGGGTCGCGCATCGATCCGTTCTTGTGCTGATAGTCGATCTTGGCACGAAGACTCCACTTCCTGCCTTCCTCGGACCCAGTGAGCATCTCCCTGAATCGGGCCAAGCTTTCCTCCACTGTCGCATTGCGGTTCTTGGATGGGATCTCGGCACGGCGTTGTTCTTTGACCTGCGACGAAGGAAAGAGTGTCAGAGCGGCGCTACATCAAGGATAGTAGCTGTATCGGAGAACATTTACTTACAGTCTCGCCATCAGTGTCATCCATGAAGGCATCGCCTTGCCTGATGAGGCGCTCAGTGTGCTCCTGAATCTTCTCAAAGTGGTCGGAAGTGTGAACGACCTTGTCGAAGCCAATCTCGATCATTTTCAAGTCGTCTTGAATGGCTTCCTCGAATCCGGCCTGGGCAAACCGTCAGCTGCCAATGCTTTGCAGGACGTGTGAGGGCTTACCTCTTCTTTGGAAGGGTTGGTGTCGTCGAAACGAAGGATGAATTTGCCCTGGTACTGGTCGGCTAAGAACCTGTTGAGGATGGCCGCCTTGAGATGACCAATGTGCAAGAAACCAGAAGGCTCGGGGGCTGCAGTGTGTCAATTGACATTGTCAGTTCAGCGTTGTTGGTTGGGTCTCAATCCAAAAAAGGAAGAAGCAGAAGAACTGGGACTGACCGAATCGAACGACGACCTTGCCTTTGACGGCACCAGGCAAAACGACATCGACGCTCTCGAGCCTCTTGGTCTTCTTGCCCTTGTCCATCTCACTTCGGGCTTGTCGGAATGCCTCGAGGGCGGCCTGGGGTACGGGAAGGGTCTCGACGTGGTTGTACCATCGTGCGAGGTGGGGTCGTCCAGGTCGCTTGATGGATCCTACGGCGGTGGAGTTGCCTAATAATCCAGTATGCATCAGCTCAGCTAGATATCCAAGCACCAAGCAAAGAGACAAGGGCGACATACCTCGGATCGTACCCCAGATGGTCGCGTCGCCGAAGCCGAATTTGGGGCCGGCGAAGTACGTTCTGCAGAACAACGCCAGCGTGTCAGCTTGACGGAATCCCCAGAGCCCTTGATGAGACTATTGACTGACCTGTACGCGAGGTAGTCGTCCAGCGCATCGAGAGTGGTGGCTACGTCCTGGTATGTGCCGTCAAAGGCAAGGTCGTCGTTCGATTCGGTCAG